>VCNE01008034.1:0-12141 GCA_009869805.1 Oncopodura yosiiana
AAAAATTCACTTTATTCACGATGTTTACACCGGTAGTTGTAGAATTTGCACTTTACAACTGTGTGACAGTTTAGGAGACTCTTGTACTGTGTTGTCTTCTTTTACTCTTGCTGTTGTTGGATTATAAATTGAAAATATGTATTTTTTATCTCATGTGTGTAAGTAAATATATACACGTGTGTGAGTGCCAATGTCAAATGAAAGGGTAACTCAGGAAGTTGATGAAATTCAACTCACTTTTTATATTATTAACTAACTATATATATATAAACTGATAAGAATATATAGTACTAACGACAAAATGTATAATAAATGTTAATATTTTGCATAGAGTAGTTAGTAATTACAAGTTTAACTTGTGCTACACATTAAATTCCGGAAATAAGCCAACAAGACACACACTTTTAAGATTTAGAGTGTCACAGGAAAGAAACATAGCTCATTTTGTATATATATGATTAGTAATATGATTTACATTTTTTACTAGTTTTATAGCCCATTATTAAAAGGCTGTGACGTTTCTTTAATTAAGTGTTACAATTTGAGGTTGAGAGTTAAAAGACCGTATGAAATTGTCAATGAGGCTTGCTAAATACATTTTAACGTTAACAAGGTATATAAAAGTTATCCACTATATGGCTATTGTTGTAAAGTGTGCTCAGTAAGTGGAAAGAAAATCTACAAAAAGTGAAGACGATTTCACTTCACCTTTTCCGAAATTGATATTTAGCATTTGCTACTCTTTTAATTTGCTCTAGTGAACATTAGACTCTAACTGCTTTGCTGTAGAAGAAAATGTAAACACACATCATGCCAATGTCAGAGTCAAGAGAGTAGTAAAGAAATGCAGCCAAGCAAAAAGATTTTCTTTGAGTCAAACAAGACTTGTTGTATTCTCTTTCATCTTCATCATCTGTTTCTTGTTGCAACAAAGTAATTGTTGTGTTAGTGCTCTGCAATCTACAACAAAGCTCATTTCTATTTCTATAAGTCAGTCACTCAGTCAAATATTAGAAAGAAAAAAAGTTGTTGATATAAAAGATGAGATGCAGAAATTCTTTAGAAAAAAATCCAGATTGGGTCACCCACGCAAAGATTGTATTAATATTTAGACAACGTGCAAGCAAATAAACAAAAATTGAATGACGTAGCAGTTTTTTCAATTTGATTTTCATTTTTTTTGTTATTCCTGTCTGTCATGTCGGTCATCTAACTTTGTTTAAAGGAAAGCAACATGAATTGGAGCACTGAAAAAAATGTAAATACTTTGTGCTCTGAATTTTTCCAAAGACTTTTTAGACAACCGACAATTGATTAAGTAATTATTGATTTCATGGAGAGTCAATTGTGAATTTGTTGAGTCATCCGTAAAACGCAAAGTAAAATTTCGTGAATCATGGCTAAGTGAGAGAAGTGAGATCAGTGTCAAGTCAAATTATGGCTATCTCGGGATATCTTTTAACAAATTGTATGCCACGAAAGTAAAGTCGATAATTTATTTTACTATCACCACTAACACCATTATGTATATATAGTCTCATCTCAACAATTGAAGAGCAAACAAGGCATGAGCAGCTGACATGATCTCAAAAAGATGATCTCAATTTGTCATGTTTGTTGTATTCTATATTCATTGAGTGAGTGAATGAATGCAACAGTGATGCAATTACATGAGATATTCTTCTCTTCACTTCTTTTCTTCGTGGTGATAAAATGAGAGCAATTTATTGTTTGCTTTGCTCATTTGCTCGTCACTTCTCTCTTTCTTTTTCTCTTCTATGTACATTTTACACCTAAGAAAAAAACTGACGTGACAGTAAGTGTGTGTATATATATAGACAAAAATTAACAGTTGATTTCAAGTTTTGAGATGATAATGACACTAAAAAAACTAAGTCAACCAAAGTATATTTATAATGTCTCATAGCTTCTTCTACAGTCATATAGTAAGTCAATGTTCTTTCTCTATGAAATATTTAAGAATAACATGTAATATGACGTTGTTCATATTGTAAATTACAATTGTAATGAGAGAAGCTACACAAAACCTGATTTTTCATTCATTATTTAAACTCTTTTTTACTCTAGCTAAACACATTCCTTACATGAGCATCTCTAAGATTATAATATTTACTATGAAACGATGAACTTCTACAAGGTTTTTTTTTACGTATTATGTATTAGAGCTTTATTATATTCACATCTGTCTCGCGACACACATTTCAACATTATTACTACTTATAATATTATACTAACAGTTTACGCATTTCTAAACATGGTGCTAAGTAATTTATCCATCTGCCTTACTACTGTTCCTTGTCATTTGTCATCATTTTCTTTAGCTGATGAGAGTTATATGACAAGCATTTAGTTAGAGACATAATGATAGGATACGATGCATTATGAGTATAGACATGCAAAATAAACATTGCAGTTTTTTGACATTGACTTTGAAACGCTAAAAGTCTTTTTTCTTCTATGTATAAAAATGCAAAGTGTTTACACATTTTCATAACAAATTGTTCAATGAATGAATAAAAAGTTGGTCATTTTAAACAAATATTAAATTTTATTAGTCTCTCGCATGCTACAAGCTGACCTTTGACACACACACTATAAGCTCAGATTAGGCCAAAAATCTGAATCGTGACAATTGCTGTAACTTTTACCCCGCAAACCTAAAAGCTTGGCAAATTGACGGCGTACTTTTTTTGCAGTTTATTTTGCCATAAATGGTCGAGTTATGATTATAAATTCATGGCATCGACATAAGCTTCAATGCAGTTTTAGAAGATTACACCACACATATTTTTATTATATAGATGAGTATAGTAGCTTAGAGGCATAAGGTAGGGATAATTTTTTAAAATACTGAATTCAAATTCTCTCGTTGATCCTACATTTTCATGAAGAATCATCTCTCAGTCAGCCTGTATGAATAGAAAAAAACCAGTTTGACTAGTAAATTCTCTTCAGATTCTCCCCAGAAAAGATTATTATTACGTGTATACATGCGGAAACTAATGTATATATTATATTACTACTTTACTATATGAAATCTAAGAAGATGAGCCACACAGCATATAGTAATAATCTGAGGTTGAAATGGAGTTAAAGTGTTAACTAAGAAAAAGATGGGCTAGTATATAGAGAGAAAAAGGCTACACAAGGTTTTGGAGATGTGGAATTCAATTCAGATTTATGTAGGTCAGCAGGAGTATGTACAGCAGACACAACAAGATAGTGACTATATAGGCTTATATGAAATTACTTGAAGAAAAAGAAGAGCTGATTAACAACGTCTATTTACAAAAAGCTACTGGTATATATGGTATAGTTGAAGAACCTTATACACACTCTTTTCATTTTGTGTTTTATTTCATCTTCTTCAAAGAAGATAAGTACACCATGTACATTGTATCAATTCTTTTTGATAATAGTAAAACTCTCGTCGTAAAAATCATACTTGATACCTTGAGAGGAACAATGGAATGACTTGATTACAGACTATAAAGAGCAAAAGGATACACATAGTATAGGTATAGAGAAAGAAATGAAAGATTTCAAATTCCTCATCATTTTCTTCCTCTAAGGCTGATTTATTATGGATATAAAGAGTTTTGTCTGATTCTTTTTTTTGTGTATCATCAAAGTATATATAGTAGCTCACTAGATTTCATTTCATTCACACAAGTAAAAGAGTTGTAATTTAGGACTGAAGATTATAATTTCTTATTGTAATAATTAGAATTAAAAGACTTTGTGATTTTGTAAGGATATAGAGAGATAGATTCCTTGAAGGCATAAGGAGAAGATGACACCAATATTTAAAGGGTTTATGGTGTATTTAATTTTCTTAATTGTAAAATGCTTTTATTAGGTGGATTATTATCATTTAAAATCCAATTGTGAAAGAGAGAAATGAGAATAGTATTTTAGTAATGTTTCACTCTTGGAAGTGAAACGCTACCCTGAAAGCTATACTTATAATTAGTAGATGCTTCCGAATTATAATATGATCTAAAGCTGAGTTTTGCAGTAGAAATCAAAGATCCACTTTTCATTGAAAAGTTTTCAATGCAATATATTTTTGATACTTTCTCTGCATACTAGAAATTATCAAAAACAATGAATTAAATGACCCATTTGAATCAATCAATTCACTTTTACCAACAATTGACATTAGGTGACATTGAAAAGCAGCAAGGCAGGTCAGGATAAAAATAAGGAGTGTCGCAAACAAAAAATCCGGATTAGAAACTTTGAGCATGCTTTGTATACTTTAAGATCATAAGCAGTTAAAGAGACACAGAGAAATTCATATGTCATTGTCACACACAGTCACACTTTGCAAATGAATAGGAGAAATTAAGCATAAGAAATCACTTATGGTTGAAAGTACAGATTAACAAAGTGTCATGTCGTGAGTCAAAGAAGAAAAAATGACCATAGTAAATAAAGAAATGTGCAAGATGCACGTTTGTGTTAGTATAATGATTATAATCAATTCAATGTGTCAGTCGCCGCAATACTGTATGCAAGACAAATGTAGTGTAAAATTTGCAAATTGTTGATGGTCTATTTATTTACATTTTGAACTATAATAAATTCACTTTCAATTGTTGGCGACACTAAAAGAAAAATATACTTTAACCACTAATTGTCACATTTGCATCTTTATTTGTTGTATTTGCGGTGCTCTAAATAATCAAAAAAAACAACTTTTTCTTTCTTTTCAGAAATTGAGACAAGCCTTCTTTGGGTGAAAAGAAGAAAAGCAGCTGCCATTATTCACATACGTAAAAATTTTTTAGTCACAATGTTCCTCCATTTCAGAAGAAGACTCCCTTGCGCCATCATCATCGTCACCCTTAGTATACTAATACAGGTAAGAGTAACAAGCTTTCTAGTTTCTTTTTCAAAATGACAACAAGCAGAGATCTTTCTTTGAAATGACATGATGGTTTTACATGACTTGACATTGCATACAAGACATTATTGACATTATTTGGAGCAATTCACATCAACTCTTCTTTCCTTTTGTTATTGCCGGAAGACAAAATTTTTGGATGATTGCTTTACATTACATTTCGGCATAGTAAAAAGAAGAACTTTCACTCACATCACAAACGTCAGTTGGGTGCTTTTTTATTATTGTCAATGAACTATACAAGAGTCAAAGCTGCATTAGATAGAGTACGTATTTACCTTAATAATAATGTATGTTGGTAAATTGTTGTCGATAAAAAAGAGTTAATGAATAAATTGACATTTTGTTAAACCATAACGTTTGTCGCTAGCTTTTTTTATGTGTCGCAAGTCACATTGGGATATTATAGAGAATTAGAGAGGCCTTGTTTCTTTAGTATAGCATTTACTTTTCTCTCTCAAAAAAACAGATTCACTGACTCACTGACAAAAAGGATGCACTTACACTTATTGTAGTGATTAGAGTTGACTTCATGCGTAACTGACAAGCATGAGAAAAATGAAGGGAAAAAGTCATTTTTTCTCTCAAACTTTATCTCTCAACCTGATTACATTACATTAGTGCTCTTCCTCTCTTGTTTATTCGGTCACCAATACTTTTTTTTAAAGTTTAGCAACGATTAAGATTTGCAATTTAGCTTTAGCACGCGTGTAACTATAAAACCTTATAAAAATATATTTGAAACAGATGTTAGTTGTTTAACTACATTCGACCTCCATTTCCTTTTCTTTTGAACTTTTATTTACTTTACCTTCTTCTTGCTACGCACTATTAACTTTTTAAAGCTTAGTATATATAACTTCTCTTTCTAAAACTGTATCATTTATATATATTTGTATACGTAAATGATTTACATGTTACACACCACATATATAGTGATGAATGGTTAGCTGTTTAACAAAAAATTCACTTTTCGGACACTAATTTAACTACTGTTGCGTTACTCATAATATTATCATTTAGTTTCCATTTTGCGTATGAAAGTACAAGTTAAATTAAAAAATGCAGTACATTAAAAGGTTTTTACTGCTATGTTTCTACCCTAGAAATTACATAGAGTCGATTAAGAAACAAGGGTAAAAAAAACTTTGGCATTGTAGAGAGAAGTACCTTAAGAAGGTGAAAATTGAAGAGCTAATTAAAATAAGAGTGTAGTAGGTTTTATAAACATTAAGGTAAGGCAAGTGTGAAAAGTGAGTATAGAGTTTGCTATAGTTTTTGTTAGCAAGCTAGTTAGTGAGTGAGTGACCACCGTCCAATCTAAATTAAGTAAGTCAATGGCAAATAATTAATGCCAAAGAATGTGAATGAGCCAAATGCTGTAGTTAAAAATCTCATCTCTATATACTTTTCATCCTTCCTTCCTGTATTGTTTTAATGTAGAAGAAGATACGCACTTTTGGTTTGGTGGTGAGAGATCAAATGTTAGAAAAATGGTAATGACCCTCATGTTTTGATTTATGACCTTTTCTTTCATTTCTGCAACAAGCAACAAGAAATGCAACAAGATTTTTGCTTCAAGATGGACAACCTGAGTAAAAGTAGGCTACTAAATGCCAATGCACTATCAAAAATATGCATTATACATTTTACACTTTTCTTTCCTAAGAAGCATTTATACAGAAGCTTTAATATTTAGTGTTACACATTTTTTTTATACTTTTTATAAAAATTTCCAGACTATATATATATTAATTAGCTACTAAAATCGCGTGCTACATTAGTTTAATTACTACAGCATGTAGTCATCATTAAATATTTTAATATATTACGCACTTTTGCCCTCTTTATTTAACTTACTAATATATAGAAAACATGATCTTCTGATCTACGCTCTATCATCATCACATCACGAACTTATGATAATCGCAATAGCATTCTGTTGAAAGTGCACAATTTTATTTATCATCAAATCAAAGCTCTACTTTTCTCTTGACAAAAACAATGTTATTATCATTATTACGTATTCAGTCCACCAACAAGTATTTGCAAGTTGCAGTGCCAGAAAAATCAACTTTTCTTAAGTCTCTTTCTACTATATAACAATCATCGTGTAATAATTATGGTATGGCATAATCACTTCTGCTTCTGGTTTAGTCATACATTGGTTTTGGTTTGTGTTGTTGTTGTCTTTTATCAAGCTACCTTAGAAAAAAAACTTGGCGTTTGCTCATCTTTAGTACTTACTACATTGCATTGATACAACACGAGTAATAAACTTGTAAAAATTTGTGGTGTGGCTTCTGCTGCTACGTTGTTAAATGTAGGCAAAGTCCGGCTTCTAATACTTAGTACCATTTTTATACACACTTACAAGCCAAAGTCATTTCAAAATGACATCATACTAAAAAAACAAGATGTGTTCATTTCATATGCAAGAAAAAAAATCTTGCTGTAACACATTTGCAAAGACTACTTTAGGAAAATTACTTTCGTTTCCATTTGCATACAAAATTTGCAGCGGCTCACATTGCTATATATTATTTTAACTCTTGGGTCAAAGATCTCTCTTACAAAGCTTACAAACTAATTATATTCCGATCCAAAAATTTAAATACCAATTATACCAACTTATTATAAGTTTGTCATCCATACTAATAAAGAAAGACATATTTCACGAGTCTTTAGTTTTTACAAGAGAGGAACTTAAGTACACTAATGTATAAAGTAGAAAAAAGTATGACGTGAGATGAGAATTGATTGACTCATGATGTGATATCAGGCTGACCCAGACTCACTACACTATGTAATGGTAGAGTATATAGTAAGACATTAGCATTTGTTAGCATTAGAGTCAACAAATCTAGGTCAAATAGTATAGCCCAGAGCCAGTGTCAGTGTCAGCAATGAAATACTCATATATATATACTGTTGTGGAAGAAGATACAGCTTCCTTGAGTTAAAGACTTGTATGTTTCTTATGCATAATGTACTAACATTGTAAAGTACACTGTTTGAGTTGTGAACATTAAAGAAGGAAAGATAATGGTACACCACATGCAGATCCTCCTCAGCGACTCAGTGATTTACACAGCTATCATCTTATCATCATTGTTTACATGGCAGTTGTGACGATAATGTAGTTAATATACTGTATACTTACAGAATTGCATTGTCAATATAAGATGCATTTTAAATCTCCAAAAACTAAGCACTATGAAAAAGGTAACAAGTCAATTAGGTCTTCTTGTTGGGTGCTCTTCTTTTATCTTTTGTATACAAAAAAGTTGCGTTTTTGTGAGAGATGACTTTTTTTGAATAAACTTATTGTTAAGGTTGAGGACATATATAAGAGAGAGAGATGAGTCTCAGGTGCGTAAAAGTAAATGAGGTTGAAGTAGATGAAGAAAATGAGTTAAATACCTTTAAATTGCTTCTTATGTGTTTGCATGCTTTAAATACTTGAGACTTTAAAAAAGTCATTTAAATGCTTGTCGTCTTTCTCTTTCTATGTGTGGTGCTATTATGATTAAGTTGGTGGTTATGATGATTATTATTGTCCACCATCTGTTGCATATTCACGGTCTACTAAGGAAAAGGATTAGAACATGAACAAGTGTTGGAAAAAGTCTTTTTTCTGTTTCCTCATTTTTCATCATTTTCTTTACTTCTTTACTATATGTACTACTCATACTTGAAGAGCTTTAGATGATGTAGGTAAAATGTATATATCTATAAAAGTACATTTAGCAATGAGATTTTCTACTCTTGTAAATAATCTCATTACAATCACATTTTTCTCACCGTTTACTTTATAAAGACTACATACACTATAACCCTTTTGCTCTGTACAGTAAATACTTTCATAAATAAAATTTACTTGCATTTTTTCCATTAAAGAGGAAAGGAAGTTTCTTTCACACACACATATATATAAATATAGTAAGTAAAGTACTCTCTTAATGTAACATTTAGGCTAACTACTATAAAGTGAACAACTAAATTTAGAAGCGGATACACTTTTAGAGAGAATTAGTAATTTACAACCATTTCCGTAACAGTATATATTAACTCTCTGAAGACCACCGATGATATCAAAATACAACAAAGGAATTCATATTATAACATAATGTAGCATTCAACCATGTCATGATGCTCTCTTTTCTTCTCCTAATAATTCTTTCAAGGGATGAGATCAAGTCTCTAAGGACTTCTTAAGGCTACTTTTAGCTTGTCTGTGTGAGAAAGGAAGAGTACATATAAATGAAAAAAAGTCCCGTTATATTTCTTCTTCATATTTTCTTCATATTATGTTATATATGGTGCCCGGATAATATTGTCTGAGTCTCTATAAGCTCCAAAGGAATCCAGAAGAGAGCAGGTGGTTATGGCTCACTTGATTATTATATGAATGGAAGACATGATTGCCCTACATGCATGCATAAAAATATAAAACCCTTATCTTCACACACCTAACATTCTTAACAGGTAATGGTGATAATCACACCAAGTTCCTCTCTCTCTCTTCAACTCAACATATCAAAACGATGATCATCAACAACATCCTTCATAATATAATATCTTCTCTCAAAACTCTACAAGTGTAGCCAAGCCTGATGATAATGCTTTTACAATAGTAAAATATATAACTAACAAACTTTATATACAAAGTGTTGTGTTGTTATTACTTCTCATTATAATGTTGTGTTTCTTCTTCTTTTGCCTATCTCTTCTTCTATATTACTGCTGTCGCCTAAGTTGAATGTTGTTCTCCCTTCTCTAGAAGTGAATGATGCCTGGAAGGGAAAAGTATATTTGAGTTCGATTGTCATTGCATCTCTAATAATAAGTTTGAAGAAGTATATTGTTAATGTTAGTGTAGGGTATGAAAATATATTTTTGTCTTTCAAGTAGTGTTGTATATATGTATAGACAAATAATAATACTCTCATCGTAACCTCTATTTTTCTGATCTTCCACCATTCACAATCCCGGAATTTTAATGATGAGTCGTGATGGCTTTTGAGACATAACGAATTATTGTTAGGAAGAGTATTGTACTTTATGTACTATGTAGGAATGTGAGTCAAACAATTAAAATGTGAATAGCTCTTGAAATGTCAAATATGATATGAATGTGTAACGTGCTTCTACTTGAGTTAGTCATATTAGCTCTATAATAGTACGTGTGTAGTATAATAAGGTAATTTATATAGAGTTTAAGTAACCATTGTTGCAAATTGGAAGCACACAACCTACAAGTCAATAAAGGTAGAATAGTTTAAAGAAAAGATTAAATGAGATCAAATCACCATTTGAGAGCCAATGATAATATTAGCACGCTTGTTGAAGTGTGTGGTTGAAAGAAAATCTCTCAATCACTTGATAGATAAGTTGGAAGAGTATTGACAGAGATAAAATGGATTATGAGGTGACAAATTGAGATGAAAGTGTGTTTGCTTTTGACACTTATCAACCTAGTAAATCAGCACAAAAGGTAGTTAGTACATTTTTAGAGTTGTCAGAAATAAGCTGTCAAATAGTAAAAATATATACAATTGTTTTGTTACTCTAGTACACAATTTGTTAGTTTATTATATAGTTTGTGCTAATGTAAATCCTCAGTTGGTGGTCAAAGTCAAAAGGAGAATGAAATGGAATTGTATGAGAGAGTCAATGAATGAAAAGATGGATGGAAGATACGGAGTAATTTCTAGTTGGGTAGTTGGTCACATTTTTGCATGACTTACTTTTTACGACGACGTCAACGACTAGAGAGAGAGACTTCTTCTTGTGTATTATTTATAGTGTCAAATAATAATAGAGCTCAACGAGTATATATTTGAACAAGAATATAATATAGAAGCAAACTGAAGACGACTTACTTTACTTTTTTCTCTCTCTCTTGTTTGCTTAGCCTATTCACAAGCTCATTACTTATAGTAGTAGTAGTAGAGAGAAGCACGAATAAAAATATATACTATGGTACTTCATTACTTAATGTTATGTCCAACTTTAAAACTTGTGACATAGTTTTGGACATCATTTCTTTTTTGGTAATGTCAATAATAATATTTGGTAATAGAGTCGTAAAACATATATGATGATAAAGTGACAATTGACAGTATTTAGATGACATGTGTCTGTCATTACGTATAAATTGTGTCGTAAATCATTATATTACTCTTTATGTCATCTAAAGAATTTTGGAAATAGGTCAACATATTCAATGTCAAAATGTTTTTTCTTTTAAATTATGTTGGAATAGGAAATTACATATTATGAGATAATATGAGAAATTTCATCAAGTCATGATCTATTATCAAGGGTTTTTTGAATGAACAATTAATGATGATTTTATATACTAAGACTTTTGAAGAGCTTCACATTTCCTATTAACTTTTCGACATTTGTTTTGCCAACTGTCAAGTTTCTATGTAATGAGGATCTCACATTTCCTACTAAATACTTTTTCAAGAGAAAGGAACTACGCATACCAAACTTAAAATTAGGTGACAGTGAAAATAAAAATATATATGGGTGCGTCTCTATCTCAAAATGGTAAATGTGTTATTTATTCAAGTAATTAATGTCAAGTCCGTCTTTGTTTTTCTACCTGCTAGGTCTTTAGGTCAAATCAAAAACCATTTCAAATATGCATATATGCACTTCGCAGATAGAGAGAGAATTGAATGACTGATGATGAGATATGAGATTGATACGCCAATTTATCATTTCTCGGTCATAGTCATATAAACAAGAGAAGGAGGAGATCATTTAATTATAAATAGATGATTCAAAATGCACATCAAGTATTCATGTCATTTGTAAAATCACAAAGTCAAATTCTACATGACACACGTTGATTTCTCCTCTACTACTGTTGTTATTATCTTTCTACTCGTTTTGTTCTCATTATTAGTTTGACTTGATGTAGCATTGTCATTTCATTGAGTTTGTCATGTTCATGTCATCATGTCATGTCAAAGAATATATATAAACACACTGAATGTGTGCATGTGTGTAAAATTGCAAATGATACCGTTATTAGTTTGCATTACAGTAGATCTTGTATATAGTCAATACATGTGTGGCCCAATTTTATATACTACAGTCACACAAATAAAAACTTTTATAAATGAATGACAGAGCTAAAGAAATATTGATTGATGGGATTTTAATTTGATTGATCTTTTTTTTTATTTACAGAA
>VCNE01008039.1:0-24381 GCA_009869805.1 Oncopodura yosiiana
TGCTACACATATAAATGACTCATCTGTTCAACTTTCAGGTAAGGTTTATTGAATGTTATAAACACCCACACAAAACTTGAAACAAGTTTAGCTTTCCCTTCTTCTAGAAAAGCTGATTCAAAATGAAAAAAGTCTAACGGAACGCCACATGTTTTCTAAAAAATTGTTTTCTTGTTAAAATTTCACAAAAATCATGGAGGAATCATCAGAATTTCATTTTACTGACTATCTTCCATTTATTCGACATCCACCACATGCTTTACTACTTCCCTACGTAAGTTTTTTCTAATGATTTTATGATAGAATTCTTAATTTGTAATTGATTGTGTAAAATGAAATTGTGGATTTTGTATTTCTCTTGTCCCAGGTTGCAAGTGAATTAGCCAGCTATATGACATTTTCAGAACTGAAATCCTTTCGTCAAGTCTGCAGAGAATGGAATGAAGAAGCTATTAAATTTATTCGTAAAAGATCAATTATTGTCATCACTAGTAATGAAATTTTAACTCAATTATTAGAAGATTTGGATGAAAATTCAATTGGTGGAATTTGTACAAGTTTTCAATTTGATCCTGATATGCATCTAAAAATTAAAACATGTCCACAAGAATGTCCAAGACTTGATCTCGTTGAAAAATTATTGACTGCTTTTGGCCAAAGTATCAAATCTTTATCAATATATAATAGTCAATGGTATGCTCCAGATTTGAGATATATTTTATCTCAATTACCAAATCTTCAATCACTTTCAATTGTTGCTCAAGTTTATGGTCGTCTATTTGTTGACGGTAATAGTAATAATCAACAACAACAACAAGTACAAAATTTCTTTCTTCCAAATCTTAAAGTTTTGAAATTGAGTTTATTATGGACAAAAGTTATACGGAATGTTGAAATGATGAAAGATATTTTAAGTATTTCTCCAAATTTAGAAGCAATAGCTTGGTTAAAAACATCACAAGATGATAATGAAAATTATGATAGGAATTTTCAATTGTATTTTGAAAGTGCTTTTTCAACAAGGACAACTGATAATGAACTAACTATTCGAGATACAATTTGTGATTTAGCAATTCATATTCAAGATTTAAAATTACATCATCTCAACCGAATTGAAAGCAATATGAGACTGAACAATTCATCTATACTAAAATTGGAAAATAAAAAATTCCCATTAAAATATTTAGATTTAACATTAACTATGGATGTAACAAATAATCAAGTGGAATCATTACTACAGAGTTTGAGTGGATCATTAACACATCTTAAATTAGGTAATTACGTTATTATTATTATAATTATTTGTATACGTATATGTATACTATGAAAAATATACCGATGTTTAAAAAAATAATTAACTTTAATTTCAGAGTTTCATCCGAGTGATAAATCAAAATGTCCAGGAGAATGTAGTTTCCCTTATATGAAAAATATGAAACATTTATTTCTACATCAATTTAAAGGAACTCTTCATTTTGTAGAAAATATGTCAAATCTGCATAGTTTAACACTACAAGAATGTGAATTTGTTAAAGTATTAGAAAAACATCGATGTATGCATGCAGGATATTATATGAAACCTCATTATTCATTACAAACATTTCAAGTTAATATTGATCATAGTAAATATCGTGTATCACATCAAAATATTGAGCAATTGTCACAAATATTTCCAAATTTAATATCTCTACGATTAGATAATTTTGATTGTGAGAAAGAAAATAGTAGTAGTAAGGTTAAAAAATTCTTCCCTGCGTTAAAAGAATGTAATAATAATCCTTGTGAAAATGGTATTGGTGGTTTTACTCTTTATAAGACTAGAAGTACTAATGAAAATGAGTTTCAAATGAATCCTAAACTTAGGAGAGGTTACTTATATTAATAATTCAGATAATTAACCTTGTTGTTAAAATAATCTATATATGTAAAAAATAAGTATGCAAAAATTGGTTGTGTTATATAATATTATTAATAAATCATCATAATAATCATTTTACAATATAAAGATATATTGGAAATCTTCGTAGAAAAACATCATTATTTTACATCATATATATATATCATACTTTACTTTCGTCAATGCTTAGATCGTTTTAAAGAACTAGTATTCCCAAGATTTCCAAGTCCGATGGGTGATGAAAAATTAGATAGTGGAGAGCCTAACGTCTGTTGAAATAATGGTGATGAAGCAAATCCTACAAAATAGTAATAATATAGTCAGTTAGTTAAAATCTTCATATTAAAGAAACCAATTATATAGCCTCTAGTTACCTGTTGAAGTTGATTGAGTTGGCAATTGATGATAACTGGGTGGTGATGATGATCCCATAAAACTTAAACGAAGGCATAGTTGGAATTTGTGGACGAGTATTGTATTGTTGAGAAGCAAGATAGCTAATCTCTGCAAATTCTATATAGTATTAAAATAACAGGAAAAAAATTATATTAATTTACATTTTCATTTAAGATTCTTCTAATTTTTAAATTAATACTCACTATTTGGACTAAACAAGACGTTAGCCTTATCATACATTTTGTCAAAAGTATCACTTGGTAATTTGAAGCTAGCACTAGTAGCTTTAGCTTTTGATGATGAAGTTGGTACATCTCGATCTTCTCTACTAATAACAAGTCTTTTCAAATCACGATGAATATTAATTTCTTCACACACTCTTTCATGTAAATGTTGTACTTGAGCAGCTAATGAAATAATATAAGATTTTGTTTTTATAATTGCTTCACCAAGTTCTTCTGATGTTAGTCCATCCAATTCAGATTCACGAAGTAATGATAATGAAGCTTCAACACTTTTAATCTCACGATCAAATATTTCCATCTTTTTACTATATTCATCTACTTTATTAAAAAAGTAACGAGTAGGTTGTGTAATTTCACTTTGAAGAACATTTGGTGTATCTCTAATTAGTGTAGCCATTTCTAAATTTGAAATATGTCCATTAAGCTCATCACGAAAATTTTGACACATGACAGTATGACGATGAACAAATGTAGCTAAATGACCAATTTTACTTTGTGCTGCATCCAAATCTTCTGATACTTTTTCAATATTTTTATCACTTAATCTTTCAAGTTCTGCTAATTTGATCTTCTCTCCTTTCATATGATTCCTGAGTAAAATAAAAATTATGTTAAGTTAAACATTTTAAAATTAGACATTATTAAAAACATACTTTAAATCATCAACTAATTGAAGAAGTTCTGGAGGAATTGGCATCTCTTTTATTGGTCTATTTTCTTGTTTTCCACCAGCAGCAGCTGCAGAAGAACTCCCAATACCAAAACCCATTGATGAACTTCCAGGAATTCCTCCAAGACCAATTGTAGTAGCTGTAGAAGGTTGTTGATTTGGCTGAATTGTAGCAGCAGATCCAAGTCCAAATGGTGTAGCAGTTGATGAAGAAGCCGCTGTAGTAGTCGTTATAGGTGTACCAAAACTGAATGCTGATGATGCCTGAGTTGTTGTAGTAGAAGAAGTTGTACTTGTTGTCGTTGTAGGAATACCAAATCCACCAAATGTTGTCGTCGTCGATGCTGGCTGACTTTGAGTTGTCGCTGTTCCAAAAGTAGGTAATGAAAATCCAGTGGTAGGTCTAAAAAAGCAATAATTTCTTTTTAATAATTTCTTTCTTTAAAATAAATCATATAAATTGATTAAACTTACGCTGATGTTGTTGTAGTAGTAGGAGGGACAGTAGAACTAAATAAAGTACTTTGTCCGAGTGTTCCAGGCTGAGTTGAAGTTGATATGCCACCACCACCAAAACCAAATGCAGATTGTTGAGTCGTTGTTGTTACTGGCTGTTGTGCAGTGCTTCCAAAACTAAATCCTGATGATTGAGTAGTTGCAGCTGATGGTTGTTGTGTACTTCCAAAACTAAATGGAGCTGGTGTACTAGCAACTGGTTGTTGTTGTTGTGTAGTAGCAGAACTTCCAAAACCAAATCCGGATGATGCTTGAGTTGTCGCAGGCTGAGTTGTTGACAATGGTGTACCAAAACTGAACTGTGGAGCTGAAGACGTTGTTGTTGCTGGTGCAGGAGTACCAAAGCTAATTGATGAAGCTGGTTGCTGCTGTTGTGTAGTAGTACTTGCAGCTCCAAATGTTGGCATTGAAAATCCAGACGTTGGTCTAATGAGAGAAGAAACAGAATATTGAAATTGTGTAAAGAAAACAACTTCAGTTTTCCAATTTTAATTAATTAAACTTACGCTACGACATTAGGAGCTGTTTGACCAAATAAACCAAAACCAGTTGAAGGTGTTGAAGTTGGAGCATTTGAACCAAAACTGAATGCTGGTGTTTGTTGTTGTGTAGTCGTCAATGATGATGCTGGAGTTCCAAAACTAAATGGAGCTGGTTGTTGAGTAGTTGCTGCTGGTGTACCAAAACTGAATGGTGCTTGAGTAGTTGCAGGAGCTCCAAAAGTTGGTGTTCCAAACATTTCGGCAGTGGTAAGTTAATTAATTAATTAGTGAAATTGAAAAGTAAAGAAAGTTACGTGAGCACTTGTTTAGCAACGTCTGACTCTTTGCCGCTATTCTAGTCTTATGTTTATGCATTTTAGGGGTATTACGCATTCATTTCTGATTCAACAAAAAAATTGAAACAACGCCTTGTCTGTTTTCTGTTCCTTTATGCTAATTAGTAATATGCTGTGGCGTTCTAAGCGATTGTCAAAATTTGTATGCAAAAGAAGCAAAATTACATGCATATCTTTTTTCTGTTTTCTATCTGCATGAAATGAACAGCATTGTGACAATGAAGAAAAATGTCTCTTGTTTAGAAGACATCGAAGCATGAATATGTAAATAATTTTTTCTAGTGAAAAAAGTCTCCAGAGGAAAGCGTTCTTTTATTGACGACATTTGTTATAGTGTTAGTGACTGACAAACAACGTTGACTTTTTTCTGTTCTCTAGTCTCTCGATCTCTGTGCTCTTTCTGGAAGAAATTGTTAATTCATCTCAACTATTTTTATCTGATACAAGACGACCCATTTATTCAAGTAAGTAACTAAAATAAAGCAATTACAATTTTTTTCTGTCTATAGTACATGCAAAGCAAGCGTAGGCTGAGATGTGTAATGCATGATAATTATAGAATTTCTTTTAAAAGCATCCGTCTTACTAGCTGCTAATTGTAATTGTCAGTCATTTAATGAGCACAAAATTCTCATAAGATTTCTTTATTATATAGCCTTGTCAATCTTATCATTACTCTTCTAATAAGTTTTCATTAGAAAATGGATGCATGTCATTGCCTTATTTTTTGTGCCAGTAAAGCATTGTACTCTACTACTAATCCATTCTGGTATAATTCTTCTTCTAAACCTAAGTAAGTTAGTTTTACTTATTTTCAACACCCAAACTATACCCCAAGGAGACTAATTGAATAATCTTATATAAGTCTATGTGCGACTTGAAGTTACGAAAACTTAAATCCCATAGCTTTTCCATAACACTGTAACTTTCTCTCCCTCTCTCTCTCTTGTCCGAATTTTATATATCTACTTTGCTTTATGGGTACTTACATAACACACGTAGTAATTCACTCAGGTAGATTATACATTATACTTTGCTATTCTTAGAAAATGAGAAATGGAGAAAAAAGTTTTATATACATTGCATGTGTCTGTACTTTTCTGTATAGAGTTTTCCATCTATCTCAAGCACTGCACTGTTACTTTACTTGACGTAATGTAGGAAGGAAGAATTTTTTTAGTAGAGAGAGTCTCTCTTGGAGTTTAGCGTAGGATGAAGAAAAATCTAAATGTCCCTTGATTCTGTCGAGTAGAAAAATTCATTTTATTCTCAGCTTGAGATTTTACTTAAACTCTACTACTAAATGATTACAACAATGAATTAGAAAGAAAAAAAATATGTGCATTTTCCTGTTCTTTCACATAGGATATGTTATTGGAAACTTGAGAGTGAATATATATAGTTTTATGACAATTCAATTTGAAACTTAGATATATTATTAAATTAGATAATCCATATGAAGCCTATACAGTATATCTTTTTTCTATTCACATATCCACCTGATGAATTATACTTGGGCTGAATGAAAGTTTCATTATTAATTAAAAGAGCACAGTAGGAGGTAAAATGTATATTATATCCAACATTGAGCAAAATGGTTAGTTCTTTGTGACACAGTCTCTTCATAGTTCATATCGTATATATAGTCTCTGTCTTTTGTGTCTCTCTATGTATTTTGCATATCATGTAAATGCGGAGGATCAGATAGTAAGTAAAGTAAAATGTCTTTTCTTGAAGAGAACAAGATATTATGCGACGTAACGAATTAGGTTTACATTATGACAAGCAAGTAAAAGGAAGGAAATGAAATTCAAGAGAGAAAGGCCTTGAGACTTAAGAGAAAGAGAGTTTCTACTAGGCTTTACTTTTACTATAGATTGGATCTTTCTTCCACTATGTAATACTACTTGATGACATGTTTTACTACTACTGTCCATAGCTAATTTCAATTGTATTTGCTTATTTTCTTGTTTTAGTTCAATAACTATAAGTATAACAATAATGTAGAGTGAAAGTAATTGCTACTTGCTCATCCGACATACATATATATAGACATCAGTAATAATCTGTAATAAAATTTTTCTCAAGCACTTTCGTCCTTCTCTCAAGAGTAACTAGATTACTATTACATGATGGTGCAAGTGAATGTGAAGGATTACACAATTTTTATGTGTGCACATGTGTGTCTCTGTCTCTCTCCTTTCGACCTTAGAAGATTATAAAAAGATTTTATAGGGCACTTTCTCTGACTTTCTAATTGAAAGAAAAGATAAAACTACTTTTATACACGAGTAAATAAAAGCAGTAAATCTTCAAAAAAGTCTTTTCTCTCTCCAGTCTGTGAGTCTGTCTAAGACAATAACAAATAATAACATGTGTCGTTAGTGTAGTTTAATTTCATTTTTGTTTTGTTGGAATTTTCACCATATGCATCAACCGTTATATTTTTACATGAAGCTTTCTCCAACAACGTCATCAAAGCGCCAAAATTCAAACGTTCATTTGGTGTGCTACTTTTTTTTGGCAAGCGTCATTTTTCATTCGTCATTTCTGATTTTTATAAAAAATTATCAAGATTTTTTAATTTTTCTTTGGCAGAAATAGAAATGGACAGTAAACAAGACCAAAAGTTCCCAAATGGAGCCAACTCATCAGTTTTTACAGATTTTCATGCTTCAAAGAGTGGACCAGAAAGATTAGAAATGATTAAAAGAATTTGTCGACGAGGAAGTCAATATCACATTGTTACAGTTGAAGAAATTTCTGATTTATTTGATGACGTTAACATTGCTAATAATCCAGAACCCTCACGATCAACATCAATAAGAAAAAGAATCAATTTATATATTCGTGATGGTGTGGCACAAAGAATTGAAGAGCCTATTGAAGAAGATAAAGATGAAATTGAATTGGAAGGATTTGTTACTTGTTCCAGTATGACTAGTCCAACAAAATTCTATTTACAATGGGAAAGTGATTATGAGTTAGTTGAACTTTTGAAGAAATGGTTATATGAAAAACAAGCTAGAGAAAATTGGCAACTTGAAGATGATGATATTAAGATTGGAATGCATGTTGCAGCATTCAGTGAAATTCATCAAGGATATTATAGAGGAAGACTTATGGAAGAAGTGGCTACAAATATTTATAGAGTTCAATTATATGATATTGGAGTATATGAAGATTTCAATAGAAACTGGTAAAAAAATTTTTATTATGATTTATTTATTGTTTATTATACTTTTACAATTTTTTTTAAATTTCTTTTTACAGCTTGAAAACTCTTCCCACAATTCTATGGACAAAACGACCTTTATGTTTTCAAGCACAATTATTGGATGTTAATCCAAATCGAAGTAAATCATTTGATTTTAGAACTCTAAGACAATTTCAAAAATTTCTGATGCCAGATGATTCAAAAAAGATTTTTGCTAAAGCTTCAAAAGACATTGATGGAATTCGTTATGTTCGTATTTGGCAAGCTGATTCTGAATTTTCTATCAATAAAATTTTGAAAAAAAATATTCGAAAACCAATTAGATATGATTCTACCTTGGATCTTGAAGCATATCCAACTGATGATGAAGCTCAATTGATTGCTTATGCTTCTGAAGAAATTGATATCAAGAGACTTCAACACATCAGAATGAAAGGACTCAAAAATTTTAAAATAACTCACGTTAATACTCCTGATGATTTTTATGTTGAACTTTTGAGTGATCAGATGCAACCATCACCAGTTTTTAAATTGTTGGATAACTTTTATCGTAATCCAAATAAGGGAGACATTTTTGAAGTTGTAAGTGCTTCAAAATATATAATCAATAAGTTTATATGTATGTATATACTAATTATTTTTTTATGTTTTTATTGATTTATTTATAATAGCGGACTACTCGAGTTTTTAAACATAGATGCTATGCAATTTTCAGTAATGATAGAAGACGCTGGGAAAGAGTTAGAGTTGGTAATTACATAATTTTAATTATTTTAAGAAATTGCATATATTATATATTCTAAATTATACTTTTCATTTTGATTTGTAGTATCTGTCGATCATTTAACTCGTCATGCAAAAGTATACTTATTGGATGTTGGTTCATTTACAAATGTTCCATTTGACGATTTTCTAGAAATTTCTCCAGATATAAGTGCATATCCAGCTGTTGCATTTAGAGCTTGTCTTGTAGGATGTAAACCAGTAATTGGAGAAAACGTGGAAAATGGAGATGATGATGATGATATTGATTACAGTGCTGAAGCTATTGAAGCATTCAAGAAAATTGCTACTTTAAAGGTCATGACAGGAATTATTTTATCAACAGAGCGTGTTGATACTATTGATGGATTTGAAGAAGAAGAATTGAAATTAGGATTGGTATTAATTAGACATGGTTTGAACAATGTAATGACTATTGCTGCGGAATTATGTAAAGATGGACACGCATTGGCAGGAGGAATAGCGTACGCTTAAAATCAAAAATTACAAATTCTATGTATAAAAAATTTTAATTATTTGTATATCTTTTTTTTATAATTAAACAGATGTGGTCATCCAGGAATGTTGGAAGAAACTTGTAAAATAACTCGAGAATTTCAAACTTTTACTAATGAAGGTGTCGACAGAAATGCAGAATTGGAAATTGTTAATCTTTTGAGCAATCTTACTTTGTCATCAGAAGCAGAATCCATGGTTCATTTTCTTCCAAGTGAAATTCGATCATGTTTGGGACATTTGGATATCGTACATCCTCTTTCTCCTAGTTGTTTTTATGTACAAATGAAGGTAAAAAAATAAGATCTGTTAAAAACTTTTTCTTTTTTGCAAGACTTTGTTTTACTATTTAATAGGGACGTACTAGACAGCTTGTCGCAGTTTGTAAAGCATTACATTCTGTACATGAACAACTTGAACCTCTTTTAATGGAAGAAATTTATGATGGAATGAAAATTGCTGTAATATTGGACAAGGATATAGCTTCTCCTGAGTTCAAGTGTAACGTTTATCGAGGAGTCGTCAAAGAAGCAATTTCAAATATCAATGTAATTCGAGTAAGTATAAATAAATTAGTTCCTGTTGGTATGTCAAGTAGTAGATAATTAATTTATTTTCTTTCTTTATTCAACTAATTAGGTCATTCTTGTTGACTTTGGTGTAATAGTGTCTCTTGAGAAAAATCCAAAACAAATTTTTAAACTACCAGAATTATTTTGTCAAATTCCTGGATTTGCTTTTCGTTGTCATTTAGAAAAACCTGGATTGTTGCCAGCAAATTCAGCAAGCAATTGGGATCCAAGTTCATTTAATATTTTTAAAAAGTACGTTTTAGGATGGAACGAAGAAGAGCCTGTCTACTATGGATATTTGGATCATAGATCATCTATTGTTGAATTACAAGAATACAGTCAAGGTGTACAACTTGATGTTTCATCAGGCCAATGGATTGCTGGACCACTACCTTCAATTCCTTCTGAAAGTGTTATTAATAGTATGAGAAATGATTATTTGCTTCAAAATTTCTTTTCTTCATGTGGAATCTCAATTTTTTATGAGAAAACAACTGCAGCTGATTCACCATATGAATTTATTGGTCTTGAAGATATTTTACTTCAAAGAAATCTTGCTGTAATTGATTCACAATATTTGTCAGAGTAAGATATTTAAAAAAATAATAAAATTCCTTTCATGAATGAATTAACAGGTTGTAGTGGCTATTATACATATATGTAGTCAGATTTAGAAATCGTATGAATAAATGTATTAGAAAGAAAATAGTGTGTAGTATATTAAGTTTCAGTGAATAAATCTTCATTTCTTTTTTTCTGTTTTCTCAACCTACAAACAAAATTGAATTGTCTTTTCATTTCAAAGAGGTAAAAAAGTAATAGGTTTTCTTCATCTTGTATACCACTTGATTTGATGATGAATTGTAGTATATATCTATCTATATATATATATGTACTTGACTTCAAGAGCTAAAGAAGAGGTCGATTCTCAAGGATCATCATCTTGTCATGTAGTATAAACCACAGAACTTCATCTTCCACTTAACTTGATTTTATTTTTTGTTTATATGTCATCATTTCATTTGTCCATTTTTTTCAATTGAATTCAATTCAATTAATGAGTTGTGTGCCCACATGTATGATCTATAAATGTTGAGGAATTTTTGTTAAATGTATTTTTGTAAGATTTCATGCTTCTTCCTACTCAACTTGTTAACCATATAGTTAGTACATGATTCATTTCAACAAGTCCTTGAAGTTAAATCTATATATTTTATTTGAAAAAAATGAGTTATCGTTTTTTGCTTCTGCTTCTCATTCTTTTTAATAACATGTCAAGAAAACATCCATATATCTATATATAGCTGCTTTTTCTTCTGCCCGGAAGAGATAGCTTTAGATTATTATGTGGGTGAAAATGTGACACAAAAAATCTTTGCACGTAAGTATAGATAAAATAAATTCATGGGGGTAGAAATGAAGCTGATAGCAAAACTATTGGATTTCATAGAAATAAGTAGTTTTTTTAGAAAAGGTTGAAAGGTAAACAGATAGTGAACTGATGACATAAAATATTTATGGCTAGCCAGAGTGCTAGATATGGTAAAAAAAAGCATAAACACTTGTTGCCCTCAATACATTCTTCTCCTTTCATCGTAAAAAAACTTTCTCTTATTCCCAACATCCACTTTACAAAATAACTTTTTTTGAATGAATACTGCAGTCTGCAGTATATACACATTACAAAAGTAAACTACAAGTTTTGAAAGAAATTTTCCTACTCATATTGTTGAAAAAAGAGTATAGTAGTATCAAGGACAAAAAAGATTATAACAACATTTCATTTTTGATATGTAGGCAAACAAAAAATTCCCTGTAGATGAAATATTGTTGGTGCAATACAGAGCCTTCAAACTTTAAATTATTTGAAGTTGTTGAAGTAAAAGTTAACTGCTCTCAAAATGATGAATCACCCTTGTTGCTCTTACAAAATGTACATTGGTTTTATGGTTGAAGACGTAACCGATTATCACCTATTGTATTATATCATTGGTTTACTCAAAAGTATATTTTCAAAGTGTCTTGCACCATTTGACAAAGTGTCTCTACATATATTGTATAGTAGTTGTTTCCTATAAATTATATGCAGTCAGTCTCTTTTTACTTTGCCAACTGTTGCTGTTTTGATGTTCACAAGAAGTCTAGAGAGAAAGAAAGTCACACATCAAGCCGCAAGACAAGAGAGAATATCGTCACATTACATCACATCAAAGGATATATAGAAAGAAACCAGAATATGTCGTAGCATACAAACATAAATAAATTGAGGGAGAGACAACTATAGAATAGTTTAGTTAGTATTTATTTATATAACATTATTTCTTCAGTGACTAACTTTTTTTCTACTATACTCGTGCACACACGTCCTTCAATTCTTCATACAAATACTTTTGTGGTGTACTTCAAGGTTTCTTGCTTATCTTCTTCTTTCCAGTTTTAATTTCTTGTGTCCACTATTCTCTTGTCGTACTCTCATTCATTTCATCATTGCCAGAAGGTATGAGGAGGTAAAGGATTTTTTGTTTTTTTCCTTAAATTTTTTCTATGACGCGACAAGGCAATTTCTCTTTTAGTAAACCCATTGTGACCAACGAACCATGAGCTAAGGAATCCCATAAAACTTTCACGCAGCAAGTGAAACTGAAGCATTGCAAAAAGCTCAATTTAGATCACAACAACAACATATAACATAAAAGCAAAAAGATACTACTCTAGTTATATACAAGTAGACGTGCCTTCTTGCATTCTCTCTCTCTCTCTCTTTTAGTCTGAATGTATATATATGTAATGATAGAATCATATAGTATAGTAGACTACCACGCGTTTGATGATTCATGAAAGAAAATAAGAAGAAGACCACAAAAAGCAAAGTGAAATCCGAAATGTCCTCTCTGTAATTTGAAAAGACCTTCTTGCCAAGAATACTAAACTAAGAATAGCAAAGAGTAGACAAGACATATTAGAAAAACCAAAGCAGTATTACATCTCTTAGAAAAAACCCTACTTGTTGTTTTACAATCAAAATCCTATGTGTACCTCACATGTTGTAGACTCTTAGTATACATATTTTTAACTGTTGTGTATCATTCCCAAAAGATGAAAAAATGAAGAGAAGAAACATGAGAATTTTTGTGTGTCATTATTTGCTGAAATGTGACACAGCAATAAAAAAAGACACGAGATATAGAGAGAAAGAGAGATATTGATATCGTGTCATTATATTGTGAGTCACTTGAAACAGAACATTTTTTTGGAGTAAAAGTGTGAAAGAGGAGAGCGACAGTAATGATGTCAAAGTAGATCAACTGATGGAGAAATAGATAAGTCTTCTCTCTCTCTCTCTCTTCAATTTTGTGGAAACATGTGTGGAATTGTCTGTTATGGAGTTGCATTATAAAAAAAAGAACATGGGAGTGAGTCTCTTCTCACAAGTCAAGAAGACATTATTCTAGTGACTTTTTGCTTGTGTTTTTCTCCACTTGATCCTTGGCTTTACTTGTTTAGTAGCTTGATGCATTACATTACATATAGAAAAGGACAAACACTATCTGTTTTTCTATTGTACGACATAATGTTGTAACATTTGTACAAAGATTCAGATGTCCAATTGATATGTAGGATGGTTTTAGTAGTCATAGTCTTCTTCTTTCTATATCTTTCTATAAAAGACTATATAGTAGAATGTCACATAGTTTTGCGTAGGCAGAACTCAACATTAGGCACAACATACACGAATTGTATTGCATTACATGATCACTGTAGTAAGTACTGAAACTAAAGGCCTTCTTTTATATATAAGAAATAGAGAAAGAGAACGATAGCAAAATACTAAATGTTATGTCATGTCAGTGGACTAAACAACAGAGCTTGTCATCTTTTTGGGGTAAAAGAAACTAATTCTCTACAAGAATTATTGTGTCGATGAATTTTTTTTAGGTAAAAAGAGACTTATTTTCTGCAATGATATACTGTAGTTGTAGTATGTATACTTTCACTTCTTTTCAATGTACATTATTTGAATACATAAAGAAATATGATACAGTAAGTATGTATATGCTATATGGTACACTTTCATTATATTGCCTTTGCCTTGCCACGAGTCTTTCTCAATTCCCCATTGAGATTTACTTCTTTTTTCTCCTAGTATAAATTCTCTCTCTAGTCTATATTCACGTTTTGTACATATCATCATCGACTCATCTTTTCATGATGATGATGATAGTGTGCATACAGAAATTGCAGACAAAATATCATACATAAGAAAGTACATGTATATCTTAAAAGCATTGCAAATATCATTGATAAGAAAATAAGAGACGGCAGACAGAGAAATATATATTATGCAATACACTGCAATTTTCTTATTTATTCTTTCTCATGTACATACAGATTTTTTTGTAGTTCCTGTAAAAAGAAGTAGGTGAGACGACAAGATGAGAACATTGTGATGACAATCATCAACATCTGCCTCCACTTGTTCTCTAGTGACTTTTAGTCTTGTGAAACATAATGCTCGATAAACACTAATTAATTTCAGACAATTTAAACTCTGAGCTTTACTACTTTCTCTCTCTAAAGACTTTTTCTGTGTGTATTATTTACTTTGAAACGGAGAGTCACAGGTGTGTACATTACAGAGATGTACAAATGTGTGAAGCTATGCAGGTCACACATGCTAACATGCTTTTCTGATTTATGTTCTTCATCTTCTAACATGGAGAAAGGTCATCACAACAGAAAAACTCAAATGCTATATATATATATATCTGTTCTATAGTACCAAGATTTAAAAAGAGTTAACATGAAGTAGTAGAATAAATGTAGAGCAAATCTCTGTGCAAGTATAAATCTTTGTAATTCCTTCTTCTCTTCTACTCGTCCTCTACTATACTACTACGTACATTTTTGTAGCTAATACTGTTCTCAGTTTACTTTACTTTACATATACACATGATGCTCATAGTTCATTCTGTGAAATTTTACTTACTTTTCTTTACTTTAGTACACACATGTGCCACTCTCAACTAGCTAGTACTCTCTCTCCAATTCACTCAAGGAAAGAGAGCAAGTGAAAGATGAGAAAGAATCTGTGATGAGAAAGTTACTTTCTACTATATATACTACATACTTATATACATAGTTGCACCACAGAGATATGTACTAATACCTTTTAAAGTCACCAACCAGATTCACTTCACTTTTTGCCTCATTCTCACAAAATTGAGTCTTGAGAGTATATAGTAGTTGAGTGTCGTCCTCAGAATTAGTTAATGATGTTGTAGAGTATACATACCACTAGTATTAGAAGGCTAATATATATCTAACATCATTTCACAACTATACTCATTATATCATATCATATGAGATGAAGAAATTCATAAAATTCAAATATATGCTAACTTGATTTAGCTAATGTGCTCAAAAAATGGAAAAATCTTGGCATGTTACTTTTTTTACACTAATTGTCTACACTATATCTCTCATCACACGTTTTAAGAGAACATGAGCTGTGAGAGTGTAAAAGTAAATCAACTGCTTTTGGCTCAAATAAAATTAGGAACACACTCTCACACATTAGCGTTGATGGTTTCTGTTAAAACAACGGAAAAAGCTAATGGCAGTCTAGTGTCGAATTGAGTAAGATGTGTCATTTGTCTTGTTTCGCCTCCTACATGCATGTTATATTCTATTTTATATCTCTTCAAATGCAAACACATCATGCAAGTTTCAGTGTGCTAAACCTAACAACTGTACTATATACACACTTCTCTCAGCATCTTCAAGTCATAAACTTTCTCTTCTCTTGAGTCAGAGTTGACTTTTGTATCTTTGCGTTATCCACCTACACTTTCAATATTCTCTATGTAATACATGTTACGCCTTACAATACATATACATACATTTACAACAGTTTCAGCAACAAGGCGCTCATCTATTCTGTCCTACATTGAAAACTGAAACTTGTTCACTACTCTATACATATTCTTCGTATATGCACAATGTACAAAAGGAAAAGGCACTAGGAGTAAAGGAAGGACAAGAAGAGTAGTAGAGAGAGAGTGGAACTTTCCCCCGCAACTTTCATCAACATTACACACACACAGAGAGAGAGAGAGCATGGAAAATACTTGGAAAAGAGAAAGAAGAAGGTTTTGGGTATAGAGTTGAGCATTGGCCATGCCGGGTGGTGGTTGCTGTTAGACTTGACGTTAGAAATCTACAGAGAGAAAGAATATTATATATACACTGTTGATCCATCCTTTGAAAAAGGGCAAGCCCATTAGCTTTTATCCGACACTCTTCTAATTTTACTTGAGCCACCAACATCGCATCATCTTCAACCAAACTCTTTTTTCCTTCACTCTTCTCAAGTTACATAACTTGCAACTAGCTATATAAAAAAATTTCTTTTTTGGTGAGAGCACGTGCATCAGCTTTAATACTACTATACAACAAGAAAATATATTATAGAGTTCATCATATACACAGATAACATTAGAAGAAAACCTCAAGAAGGAGAGAGAATAAAATCCGTTGAAATCCTCCTGGTTTTCTCTCTTTGGCTCATTCCATTGTTGGTTGTTGATAAATTGGCCGTCGTTTCTTCGTCCCTATTTACTCTATATGAAATTACATTACAAACACATTTACTCTTTGCTCCTTTACTTACTGACTCAGACGACTTTCTCCACACACAATATTCAACCTTATATTATTTTTGTGTGTGTTGTTGTTGGTTCACAAAGTTTTATGGACTCTTCTTTTTTGAACCCATTTGAGCTATATATTCTTTTATATTGTATTGTCACAGAAAGTGAATAAGGAAAAGACATCACATCACATAAACAGGAGAGTAAAAGAAATAGACGACAAAAACTCGCAAAGTGAGAGAGAGAGAAAAGAAAGTGACTTTAAGAAGTAGTAAAAGCCTCTTAAGAAGGATCATTGGAGAAACAAGTCTAAAAAGGTGCTTCTCTTAAACAACAAATTCTGAATATAGCATTGTTGAACTGGCTTGTTGACTTTATAGTGTTGTCATTGCTCCACTCCTCTTCTATAGTGTCGTTTGTTTTACACAACGAAAAAGATAACAGTCACATTCCATTTTAGTTTATGTCACATTCTGACAGCTACAATATAGTGACAGACAAGCCTCTTGTTTTCTTGTGTTAAAACTTCTTGTCAAACTCAATATCATTCTATTCAATATTTTTCTAAAAAAAACTGTATATCGTGTAGATATACAAACTGTTCCATTGTCATCATCATCATCAGAAAGAGTGAAATTTTACAAGGACATTCATATTTGTCAGCTGGATACTTTCCCTGCCGTGTTGTCATTCAACAGAAAAGAGAGCCGGATCTCATATCAAGTTATTCTCATTCTATAGAGATAGACTTTCCAATCCAACAGGTAACAGCATTAGATATATATACATTGGTAGCATTATACACAGGAAGAGCAAGTAACAAGTGGTTGGTTGTAAGGTAGTAGTTTTGGTTTCGGACATGACCAGGAATTTTGCTGGATAGCTAAACCACACTATACTAGATTTTAATACACTAGAGTTTCAAGTTTAAATTGAGTTTATTATCACTGCTCAGCAGGGAATGAGGCAATTCTCTTTTAGTAGTAGTATAGTAGTGGTGAGACTAATATTATTGATTTGAGTGAAGTGAAATACACAGATACCTTTAGGAACAAACTCAGCGGTTGGTAGATGACTTTCTCCTCTGAAGCTATTATACACGCAAAAGAGAATATATATTTCATCCAAATTCTCAAATTCTAATACTTCAAGCTTCAAGCTTCATTGTAACACAATATCCATTCATTATCAACAAATAATACATATTATACGCGTGGGCTTTGCAACTATATATAATATTAGTTGTAAAGTTCTTGTGTATGACAACAACAACTTATATACATAAACGCTTATGATACATGTCACCAAAAAGGATTAGCGAGTGAGAAAGAAAAAGAGAGAAAGTAGAATTGAGTTATAATTTAAGTGGTTAAGTTGAGAATTGTTGTTGATTGTAGGTTGCAAATGTCAAATTCAGAATAGTTTCTTGTCACTCAGATATATAAATAAAATCTTGTGAGAGTTGCTGTTATATATTAGATGTTTTTGCTTCTTCTTCTTCCTTGCGTTCTACTTTCAGTTTTCAATGAAATAGCAAAATGATGTTAGAGTCTCTGTTGTAGGAGAGCTAGATTTATTTATGTGAATGTCAAAATTTTCGATTTTTCTCTTCAGCCAAGCTTCTTCTCTACACAGAAGCACACACTTATCATTTCACAATATTACAATACCATTATCTATATGTACACTGTGTGTAGAAGATCTAGACAATGTATTCCCTGTAGAGTTTAAAAAATATGTATATATATATATAGTGAAGGTTACGTCTTAGAAGTTCTAAGCCTTTTCTTTATCTGATCATAACAGCATCACAAAAAGAGCTATAGTGTAAGTAGTAAAAAAAGGTATGAATTTCATGCAGACGAGTATTATATGTATATTTATTGCATTGTGACTTTCTCCTTTTGGCTAAATGCATTCTTCTCCTCCTTTCACTAACGTATAACCAAATATCAACATTTATTTTCTCAGCTTTCACTTATTGTAACTTTTTTTTGGTGGTTTTTTCTTCTACTATGAAATGAATGAATAGTTATAAGTAGAAAAGAGGAAAATTCAATATACATTCATAAAAAAGAATAGTTTTATATGAATAAAAAAGTCTATGGTAAATATGTACCTTTTAGGTTTCTCTCTTTTTCTCTATGATGTGAAATGTAATATATAACCTCAGGTGTGTGTGGAGCAAGAGATGAAGAAGACGTAAAGAGTTATATTGCATTGTGTACCTTCTCACATTACATAGACACAAAACATAAAATATATCAGAAGAGAAAGGAACCGACCTTGAGTCATTCATCTACTTTTCTCATGGACTGACAACTTTTATAGATTTTCTCATATTCAGGTGTGTTTCCCTGCTCTCTCGTTTTCAAATTGTGAGCTATTGTTGAAGGAAAATAAACTAGATTTGTAGATTTATACATCTGTATCTATATATATGTCATATGTGTAGCAAAAAATGTTATAGTTTTCTTTCTTATAGTACGTATGACAAAAAATAATATAAATGTTACATTATTTTACTTTTGCCTTTCCTCTTGGCATCTCAGCATGAGAGCAACTCTTCGACTTTCATAAAATAAATGTAGTTCTCCACTACTTCACACAACACTTTTAGTTTCACTTGACTCGATTTAACTTGTATAGCATTTATATTGCATAGTTTTGTGTTAGTTGTGTGTGCTCAATTGCTCTTATTACGACTATCATTGTGGTCTATATAGAATCTTTTTTATTAGTGCACACAACAGAGCAATTACGCTCTCTCGAATGTACATATAGACATTCTACAAATATCACAAGCAATGTAAGATAATATTATTTTCCTTTAGATAACCTTGAGCGTTTTGAAACAACTTTCACCACTATATATAGTGTCTTACCAAGGAGAAACAAACAAACATTGCACTTCCTCTAGAAAATATTTATACACTTAGAAATAAAACAAGAGTTACATGTTAGCTATGATGAGTTAATTAGAATGTAGATTGAGAACTAAATGTGCAATGTTAGGCTACGTACATATATTATAAATTAATGTATACAATGAATATCAAGTAACATTATTTTTATAGTATTCTTTCTCCTCTAATTTCACAATACAATCCTCTGCTTCAACTTTCTTATATTGCTAACACTCATTAGCAAAAAAGTTATATAGTCTATATACATAAGATACTGAGAAATTCAAAAAGTTTTTAAATGTTAACCAAACCACTCACTATAGCTGAATTTCTGTGAAACACGCAATATCTCTATATAAAAAACTAAGCTAATGATGTTATGTATCTTCTATTCTTTTGTTTCTTTATTCCACATTGACGAACAAATTGGATTTCTAAAACTGTGGAACGTCTGGATGAATATGAAACCTTGATACAAACTCTCTCCTCAACAGTTTACATCTTCATTCATCAATTTACCTACAAAAACAAAGTTTAATAATAGTACCAAAATAAAAACTTTCAAAGGTCTCTCCAGTATTTGTATGTAAACAAAAAATAATTATTGTTCCAAGATCAAAATAAGAAAAATATTATTGTTCAGACTCTCTCATCTTGATCTACCTACAACTACAAGGCAAGAAAACCAAAGAAAAATAATTGAATAACTTTATACTCCTGAAGAAAAGAAATAATGTTACGTATTTAATCATCATCAAGTAATTTAAGGAAAGAAAACAAAATCAAGATGACAGACTTTTTAACAGTAATCAAAAGTAATATGCTGGAAGAGTCCAGTGACTATTATTTGAGTGACTCATCATCAACAACTTGCTCTAGTACAACAGCACAGAGTATTTCACCTGTGCAAGGGATTTGTGACGAAATGGAAAATAATGAGTCATTACTTCATAGTTTAAATAATTCATTAGGTATTGGAATAAATGATGATGATGATAATGGTGGTAGTAATGTTGTTGATAGTAGTAGTATGTTAGTTGATAGTTGTTGTGTCGATGTTGGAGTTACTGTACGACTTGATCCTTGCTCTCCTTCTCAACTAATATCTTCAACAACGTCATCATCACCACCACCAGATAACAACACGACTGCTACTACTACTAATAATACAAATCCTCTTCCTACTAATATAATACCCACAACACTTTTATCAACTACTTCAAACACTAATGCTCCTAATAATACAGTCGACAACCACATCAACAAGAGCTCAAAGCATGATGACAACAACAGCATTGATCAAATTTTTGCCACCTCAACCAACTCAAACACTCAACAACATAGTCCCATGTCTACAAATAGTATGAGTACTTCCTCTTCTACTAATGGAGATCATGGTGATGGAAGTGGTGGAGAAGAAATGGTAAAACGAAAAAATCCTGTTGGACGGAGGAAATTAATTTTGAGTGCTAGAGGTTAGTACAAAAAAAATAAGTTTTATATTTGGTGACATTTCAATAAGTATATGAAATTCATTTTTCTCTGTTATAGAAAAAACTCTGAGAAGACTTGAGAGTAATGAGAGAGAAAGATTACGTATGCATAGTTTGAACCAAGCTTTTCAGGTAATTGGTACAATTTTTTTCTAATATTTCTATTTGGTTTTTCCCCGAAGGCCACCTACTATTACGAAATGAACAGTTTTCAGAGTATTTCTAAAAAGATAAATGAAATGCATGCATTATGACCTTGCTAGATATCAATATTAAAGGCATTCAACTAATTGAAAGGATTTTTTTGTAAACGAAAATGATGAAAGTATCTACATCTACAGAAAAATAAACTATAAAAATTACTTTGAAAACGAAGCCGTACATAATTACAAGAGTCTCTCTCTCTAACAATTAGTATATGAGTTTCCAATCTATTTTTATATATAGTATAATCACCACTCTCATACATACATATAGTTTATAGTTTCATGTAATCAGTCAAAACACTAAACTAAAATTACATTTTCCCTGGAATTCTCAATTTTGTGGGTTGATATATATAATATATATGTATGTTGTGAATACATTTTAACCTGATGCTTGCTTATATGTAGACATAGAGAGAGAGAGTTTTTTCAGTTTTTTGTTCAACTATTCAAGTCACCTTACAACAAATACCTGTTGTTCTTTCCAAACTTTATTTTCTGAGAAACTTTCTCACGAGGAAAAAGATCGAGTGTAGGAGAGTGAAAGAGAGATGAGCAATCAGTATATTAGAAGAAACAAAAGGGAAACATTGAATACAGTAATGGAGAAAACGTATAGATGATCTTTCCTTTTTAGTACATATGTGTAGGAGAATTATAAAGAGAGAGAGAGAGAGGCACAGTACTGAAAAGAAGTAAAGACAGCTCATTTGTATTCTCACATCTTTGTTTGTTCTTTGGTATTTCTTTGAGAAGCTTTCACAAGATCGTGGGCAGGCATAAAGAATTAATTTTCTGAATACTTTCCTCTTCCAAAAGTGATGGAAAGAAATTTTAGTATAAAACTAGATTTGAGAGATTTTACAATGTACGTCGTAGTAACACTGTGCATAAAATAAGAAAAGTTTTTGGTTTATGTGAGAGCTTCACATTTCACTGCTTTGTGGTGGCTGTCAGTATTAGAGAAGAGACTAATAAAGCCATAATAAAAGGTCAGAGAGTCCATAATGGATAATTTACTTCTAAAAATATCTCTACGTCACATTTCATATGTTTCACATTCAATCTCAACTTACTTTTCCTTTGCCTTTTGTTGTAATTCTTGTTTTTAATATAGGCGACTATGGTTTATTTATAACTTTTTTCTCTCTCCCTTTTTTCTTTTGAATATACATATATATATATGTAGACAGATATGAACTTTATTTTCTTTTGCCCACCCTCTCTATATATTAGTAATGACTTCCTTTTGTCGCAAGCCAAGTTTCTTTCACAGTTTTTCTATACACTAAAGCTACGGGCAAAGTCTATAATTTCACTTCGTGTCTAGGAAAAGCAAAGAGCCCTGATCATTTGCATTATAAAGAATTACATAGTGTATGGCTTTATGAAATTACAAAATTACGGATGCTGAGAATAAATGTAAAGTTGCCATGCAAGGTCAGCATAAAATCACTATACTATCTACATAGACGTTGACATTATTCTATACATGTTGAGCTCTACAATGATTTTGCCTCCATGACTCTTATAATAATATACAGATTTTGTCTGTCCTGTGTTTTACTTAATTACCACTTTTGTCCACATACTCAACACTCATATATATATACAACCCTTTACTTTGGCAAAGTAATTAAAGCACAGCACAAACCAAAATGTTTTCTAACAACTTTGTATGTAAACTCATGAATTGTCAACTCTTTGCTATATAGTTTGAGCGTCAAGGTTTCATTGAGAAGAAGCTCACTCAGTCAGTGTATAGTCCTTTGTACACAAAAACTAGAGCAAAGTCTGTCATTCAATTTCATTTGAATACTAAATTAACTTTTATAACCATGCCTTGTTGCTTTTTACTCGTATTAATAGACGACAAGAGATGTATACGGATGGAATAACTTATGATTATAGACAGGAGACGAGAAGAAAGTGTCTCTAGAAAAGACAACAACATGAAAGCAATAGAATAGAACATCTCGCTAGAGACATGACATGATCTAGTTCTTTTCTCTTCGTCCCAAAACTTCTTTCTCTACTCTATGCCATGCATATTATACAAGATAAGCAAAAGAGTAGTATAGTAGTATAGTTTCCTAATCGAATTGAAATCTGAGATGATTCTTTGTCGAAGAACTAAGTTAAGTAAGCTAAAGAAAAGTATTAGTATAATAGTAGTGAAAGTAAAACTGAGTAAAGTAGCTTCTCTCTTTTCTTTTGGCATGGTGTTTGATTAACACGTGGACTATAAGAGAGAGAGAGAGATGGACAAAAGACAACAACAAGATGATGCAGAAAAGGAAGTAGGTTATCCATTATCTCGACTTTTCCTAAAGTGTCGACGACGACGTAACACTTACACAATATATATACCATAGTAGTACTACTTGAAAGATCTGTTGGAAGGCTTCGTCGTCTTAATAAAGTAAGCAACTAGTGTGTTGTGTTATGTGACAAAGTCATACTAACACTTGTAGAATGTCGTCGTTCAGATCATTTGACCTTTCTCTACAACATATAGATATATAGTAGTAAAGTTGTATTGTAAGTAAATATACTACTTTCCCTAGTCTTCCTCAAGGGTTCGATATTTCTCTACGAGAGGAATCACTCAAGCTAATTAAATCAAGTTAGTTGAGTTTAGCTATTCCTTGAACGGAAAATGGCAGAAAGTATAATATGTGTGTTCATCATGCATTTTATATACATAGAGAATAAGAGAACAATTAACAAGTTTTGCATAACATTTGTTGTAGATAGAGAGTGAGAGACGTGACATAAATTTTGATGAGATGATGAGAGAAAGTATATAAACGCTGTTTTATGGGGCAATGTGAGTTTTGCGGAGAAAGCTATATGTATTGTTATGTCATTTATTTTTCCAATGAAATTTTCTTAGTAATACTTTCTTAGAAATATTAATCTAACTGGACCAACAACAACAACACGAGGCTAATCCTCAATTCAATATTTCTCGTTGTTATTATAAGTAGTATAGGTAGTATTATATTTTGATGCGTTGTTGGTGAAACCTTGAAAAAGTTTTTTGGGCGAGTCTAATTAGTTTTGAACTTAGTCAGCCGAGCAAACTTATAATATAAAAGAGATCAAACTAACCTTATTCTTAGAGCTGTATAATAGTTTTTCTTCATTTTCCGTTTAAGCGGTATTATTGGTACTTTTTGCGTGTCAAGCTGTGTCACACTAAATACAGGGTTACCCAACTTGATTTACAATTTTTTGAAGAACAATTTAAAATTATAGGTGAATCTTCTGATGATGATTCTTTTGCTCAATATGTTGTCCTTGAGCTGAAGTTACTGCTATTTATCTTATTTTCCACCATAGGTTACTTTTTACATTGTTTTCAAAGGAAGTTCTAAAGAGTTCCGTTGTGAAAATTTGCAAAGTCCGTTGAGAGTTTACACTTGACGTGGAACTTTTAACTGCCCTATAAAATCGAAGGCAAATAAATTCATGGGACTTATATGGGGGGACTT
>VCNE01008041.1:0-42492 GCA_009869805.1 Oncopodura yosiiana
AATACACGTGTTGTAAGAAGAGCTAAGTATTTATTGTTGAGATTGGCACTTTTCTAGTATTAAATTCTCGTGTCAAAAAAACTGAGCCTCTACATAGGAACTCCATTACACCTTTAACTGAGAAAAGAACTTGAAAAGAATTACACGCTGCTTTTTCGTGGTCTCTCTTGTAGTTTATGTAGAAACAAACAGCTATGACCAATAAATTTATAAAACAACTCGCCAATAGTGCATCTCACTACTATATATAAAATAGTTTCATCACTTTACTCTATCATTAACTTATTTGTTCTAAGAAGAGTCTTATACTTTATATGTGAAAGGGTCACGTCATTGCGGAACTTGACTTATCGATTATTCAATTGTCATAATTAACTACCTATTCACTTTTGTACTAGTAAATTTCACCACCAAGTCTTATTGGTCACACTGTGTATCACGTAATTGTCAGAGTAATTATAGAGTCTGAGAAATATTTACAATTGAGTCTTAATTACAACATATATGTTTAATAGTGAAAAGCATTCGGGGAAATCTTTGAAGACTGTTGGCCTACATTTACTATATGCAACTTTTTGCCTGGAGTAATCCAATATATTTATTTACATAGTATACAAGTTACTCACTTGTGTAGCATTCAATTACTCGCAGGATTCTTGAGTCAAGTGATTCAGATGTATAATATGCATAGGATTGAATACTTTGTACTAAGTTTGACTTTCACTATTTCTTTTTAATCGAATTGCACAGCTCTATAGTAGCACTACAGTTTGATACAGTATTAAGATGGTAAAGCTAATGCGAAAACTTGGGATATTTCCCACTAAATATATATATATGTAGTTTGAGCAATCTATAAATGTAAGAGGTCAATCGATTTCAATAAATTGGAATTAGTAATATTTCTGCGGAGAATTTTTATTCATTAAATTTTGTATTCATCATTCAAAGAAAAGCAAGAGTTGAAAAAGTTTTTGGCTTCAAAAGGAAAACGTATATATGTATTTTCTTTAACCAATTGTATGACTTATCCAGTAAAGTTGGCGATTAAATGGTGATATAGTCATTCAGAGCTTTAATATCAAAAGAAGTCAATTCAGAGAATAATACTTATATATATAACGAGGAAAGGCTCAGGTTTTATAATACCGAGGATTTAATAGTAGAAAGATTAAAAGATTCAGAGTTCAGAATTTCCATCATTAGTTCATGATCAACTAATGAAATTCCACTTTTCACCATCCAACTTTTAAAGTAGAAGTAATTCTAAATGTGAATCTATATTTTATTCTGAATCTTTGGACTGAAGTCACTGTTAAATTCTTGGGTCAAAAAACTTGGTCCTCTCTTCAACGACTTTATGATTTAGGACATTTATACTCGATCTCAAGTACATGACAACTATATATTAAAAACTTACTATACGAGTCAGCCAAATTTATCTCAAGTTCTCAAGTATGTAAGTATTATAATGTAATAATGTTGAATAATTAGATTTTTATAATTTTGGCACTTGTCGTCCAACTTTTTAGAATGTACAAATCTACAAATAAAACTATCTAAACCTCTTCTTTTCCTTTAAGGCAGTCTTTTATAGAAGTACAGTACAATTCATCATAATATAAATATATATAAAACACGACAATTTATTTTAGTCAGAAAAACGCTCACAGCTACTTCTCTATCAGAATCATCATCAGAAATGATATTTTACTAACGCCTGTCCTGTGTACCACAGAAATGTCATTAATGTTAGAAAAGATACTTGGTTTAGTGATAGAGCACACTCTTTGAAAGCACAAAGTTCTAGCTTCCATTCCCAGTTAGAACTTGGCATGCATGTAATAATCAATATTTGGTGCATTAAATCTCATTTATATAAGTAGATTGAGCCGCTAGTAAATAATAATTCATGAGATACATCTATTCAAAATGACATTATTACAAACTATCTCAACTATCGTTGTTAATTAGTAAGAGATTCAAAAACCATGAATTTAAGGAACTTGCTAGCCTAGCAAAAGAATCTTAGGCTACACTATAAGAAATTAGGTTTTCTAATCTTTTTCTTCGTCTTTGCAACTTAGAAATTAGATGAGACAACAGAGGCAACCCAAAAACTTGATACTTTATGTAGAAATCCACTCCAGTATTGATTATATTCCATACAATTTTCTAGCAAAGTCTCTAGAATCACTTGATACAAAAAAAACCAATTGAGAACCTTATGGTAGAATATCTTTTATAGATCTTGTTGTATTGTATTATATGCACAAGACAGTACTTCTACTAAGGATGTTTAGACAATTATTATATATGTATATATAGGCATATAGTTGCATTAAGGATGACAGTTGATTAATGACTCAAGAAGCTATGGAAGCGTGAGAAGAAAATCATATGACAGTCGTCAGTCAGGTAGATAAAGCAGTGTCATTAGTGACATGACATACCTCCTGTCATAGCACAACCACTTAATATTCTGACCTTACGAAGAACGTCTACTGTGAGGTGAAAACAATTTCAGATGATGTTACAACAAAAATATTATATGACACATTGTTGTGAAGGCATCAAAACTGATTTATAATGTAGTCAAATTACAGTCACAGAGTATAACTAACTACATATAAAGTGAAAATAGACTACTTTGAGCACAGCCTCCCAATGTTCTCCTTGACTCATTAATTACAGGGAAAGGAATCTCTATGGGTGATGTGTGTTTTGATCTTTGAGCCATAATGCAAAAGTGAGCAATATGCAAAAGCGTTTTACCAAACCACGACAAAGTATTTAGCACAACAAATCACTCAGAATGACGACAATTTGTCGTAGTTCAAAAATCAAAAGAAATATTTCTCTTTTACAAGGACTTGACTTTTTGACGAGGTCCCTCGCATCTGCAATCAGTAGAAACAATATTTTTCTAATGGCTCTAGTGAGTAAACATATAAAAAGGCTACATGTTTTGAAGTGATTTAAAATATTTGAAAAACTTGGCTTAATAGCAAATCATCAACTTGAAAAATACATTTCTACTGAAGTCGAAATTAAACCAATTGATTTGGCTTACTAGTTAGTGGTAGAGCTTCAATTTCGCGTGTAAAAGGTTGAAGGTTCAAATCCCAGGAAGAACAAGTTTTTTGCTTACTGTATTTTAGTAGGTACTGTTATAGAGGAAGGATAACTTTCATATATCTGTTGTAAGTAGATTTGGCCACTAGTATATAATAGTGAGTAACAGTATGTATATTGCCGTGTTCATTTCATTTCTACTGTACAAACAAATATTTTAATTAAAGCATCTCAAAATGCTTTTGTCATTCTGCTTCATAGATTGCTTCGTAAGTTAAAAGGCACAAAATGGTCTACTGTGTTTCTCTTATGTACACATAGTTGCTCTTCTATACTGTATTCATTCAGTGTGAAAAATAGGTTACAGTGCAGCTTCTCTACATTGGCAACAGTCTACCGCTGTAAATGGCTACTACTATAAATATAGTCTACTGTATTACAATAGAATCTGTCTATAACTTCGAACAAAGATACAAAGAAGCAGATTAATGTGGCACACAGGGTATATGTCTATACCGGTATTGAGGCGCATTGTGAACTCATTCCTATGTAATTACTCAAGGAATTAAGAATTTAAGTTATTCCATGCTCTCCAGATGGTAAAAATGCAATGAAAAACGATATTCTTATCAAGCTACTACTATAGAGAGATCAAAGTTTTCTAGAATACAGAATACCGTTATAAATTACTAATATAGACAGACTCCACTGTGTATCGTAATCGCAATGAATTTTCATTCTGATTGCATTGCAACCAAAGAGGAGTTAGAATTTCAGCTTAGTCCAAATGGTTGACAATTTTGTATCATTATGATTACTTGAATTACAATTATTGTTGTTAAAAGAACTTGTTCATAAAAAGGAATCTGAAGAGTATATATTCTCTTATGTCATTTTACCCTGACCTATAAAAAGCCTTCTGAAATATCCTAGAGATATATAAATAACCTTATATAGATATATACACCGTACGTCAAAAGAGACGCTTTGACGGTCGGTACATGTTGATGGATATTTTAGAGAGAAAATTAATTCTGAGCAGCATGCTTAAGTTTCACTTACACTCACACATTAAAAGGACATATAAACCAAGAACTCTGTTCAAGCTAATTTTTATTACTATATCTCTACAAAGTCAAATTGTTTTTGTTGCTTTGGTGGAGTTAGGTTAGTGCATAATAAAAATAGGATGGCTATTGCTGCTATAGAACTTGAAGGAAATTTTGTTATTGTGTTACATACGCGTAGTACAAAAAAAAGTGAGTGCTGATTCTCAACTTTAGTTACATTTGTCAGAAGGAAGAAGTAACAGTTATAGTGTACGAAATGAGATTCATAACTTGTAGCTTCAAGTAAAAAAAATTCAGTGCTACCTCAGTTTAGTTCTAAGTTTCGTACGTTAAAAATGACAAAAATGATACTAATGAGGTAAACTCATTTTTCCTATAGATATTTACCCGGCGTTATATATATATGTGCTAAAAATGTTGTGTGTTGCGGTGACGAATTTTCGGAAGATATTGTGTGGTGGTTATATATACTGCGGTTGCAGCCGTAAGATTCTTGTATATTAATTTCAGTCATACTGACAAAAAGACAACGAGCATATCTTACGAGACTCATAATACAAGGAGAGGCTCAGGTTTTTTCACATTGAGAATTTAATAACGACTCAAAAGATTCAGAAAAAAATTTAGATTTCAGAATTGCTTCCAGTACACATCTCTATCTAGCTCTGATATTTTGATGCTGAAAAGTGAGATTTTGAGTTGCGAAACCATGAAGAAGGCTTTAGTGCATTTACTCTATTGTAAGAGGTGCTAGTCGAGGTTTTTCAACTAATAAAGTCCCACTTTTCATTATCAAGATTTCAGATTGCTGGAAGTAATTCTGGAATCTGAATTTATTGACTATAACTATTAAATTCTCTGATCCAAAAAACCTGAACCTTTTCTCTGCATGTCTATAACTAAAAGACAATAAGAGACAGTAAGAAAATCCTAAGGACTGTATCATTATATGAAGCACTACTACTCTCCTCCTTGTGCATCAAATTTATTTCATCTTGTAAATGAATCCAAAGGGGCCACATAAAATTAAATGAGTCTCTTGAGACTTTCCACTATATCTTATTCTCATGTATTTTCTCGTAATTTATCTACAAATGAAAAAATGACTCAACATTTGTCATTTCCCTCAACCTTCCTTACCAATGTCTTAAACATATTGTTTTCTTGTACACTAAATATATATGTTTAGTCCAAAAAGTGGATAACTATTACTCAAATTTTTTATGAAGTTAGCTATACGTATATATTTTTATATTTTCATTTATTGAATTCCTACTTAGTTATTACATAAGATCATATACATATATCTATAAGAGATATCTATAAGGAACATTTATATTAAAAATTTAATTCTACTTTTCTTGATGTTTCTTCTCTCTCTCTCTGTAGATTTGAAAAGCCTTGAGAAGAAATGAAGAACAAATTGCTAAAAATAAATTGAGCCAACAAATCAATAAATAAAATGTTTAAAAAATGTCTTTCTATCAATGAATTAGAATGTGGGGACTAAATTCAAATACGACGGAAGTACTCATCAAACGACATTTTAATGGCTACTATGAGCCCAACAATTTACAAGATGACAAACTTTCAGATTACTCTACAAACATTTATGAAATGGATACAATTGAGCAGAATGCAACTGATGATGAATTTTTTAATGATAGATTTAACATAGACTCCAATGTTACTGAGGACAAAATCCCTGGAGGAATTTTTGAAACATTTGGTTGGTCAGATTTGGCACTTGTCTCTTTATTTTGTGCAATTATTGCTGGCACTATTGTAAGTTTAATTCCTAACTCTTATAGCTGATAAAATTAACTAGTGTCGCTAGTTTACAATAGTAAAAGAAAAACCACTTCATTTGGTTTACATTTATTCCCAGTTTTGTGTTTTCTTAGCTTTTTCATGATGTTATAAGAAAACTGCTAAGAGAGCATAGCGACTCCATATAACATTGTAAGAAAGCTTAGAAAACTCTACTTCAGAAGAAGGGCTTTTTCATTTACTATTGTAGACTATAGAGAACTGATCGAGTCTTATTAATGTAATTACTGGAAATATTTAGATACTAAAAACTTCTAATTCTATATCTATCTATATATAGGCTGGAAATACACTTGTGATAGCAGCGGTTTTAACCACAAGAAGACTTCGCACTGTTACAAACTGTTTTGTAATGTCATTGGTAAGAAAAAAAAGATTTTTTTCTTAAATTCAGAGCTAATTAATTCTATAAAAGATTTATTGTTACCTACATCTTATTGACTAGGCTGTAGCTGATTGGCTCGTTGGTGTATTTGTAATGCCACCAAAAGTTGCACTCTATCTTGTCAGTAAGTTCATTATTAAGATTGTATTAATTTGTAGTCTAAATATATAGGAATACATTAAGGATATTGTGAAATGTGCTATATTAACTCATACTACTATTTAGCACACCGAACTCAAAATTTACTATTAATAGATATTATAACTAAAAAATAGAGTGTGAGTTTGAAGCCTACAGCCTGGATATCATTTTTGCTTTTCTTTACTTTTTTGATATTTTACTAGTATCCGTATCACATTTACAGAGAATGGCCTAAAGAGTCAAAGTCATATGCAGTTCAAATAAGATACATTAGCATAATTTAACAACAGAAAACTTTAGTTAATGTTTGAGAGTACAGTGTTAATAATCTGCATATGTATTGTGTTCTATAAAGATTAAATGAACTTTATTTTTTGAATTGGTGTAGCTACAATTTTAATTATTCTAGTCTCGTGTCATGTACATATATATGCATTCTATTTTCGAAGAACAAACTGAAGATTATATAGTTAGAAAAACACTTCTAGAAAAAAACTTTGGAAGGCCAATCCATTGCAAAAGCTACATCCTTCCAGATTGGAATAAAAAAAAGAAAGAAGCTAAATCTAATCCCTCAGTGTCATCAGATTGACGTTTAAAAAAACAACAAGGCTTCCTTTTCTCTCTTTCGAGACATTGCTAGAGAGATATATATGTGTTTCTCTATTTTATTTAGAAACAGGTCATGTACAATAGTCTTCATTTTCCTCTTATGTTCTACATCGTCGCTATTATAGAGTTGGTTCCAAAGTTTCTTGATTCTTGACTGACCTCTTTAGAACTATAGACTCTATATTACATAATCTCAAAAAGCTCTGATCATAGAGCTCAGCTATATAAACTGCTAGCTTTTGTTAGATTCAAGTAAATTTTTAAAGATTTCCATGCATCCAATTTTTACATAGACTCAGAAGTAATCAATATCACATTTAAAATAAATTATACAGCCTTTATTCTATGATATCAAATAAGGTATAATATACAGAAGTATATATAGTTTTGATTTGACATTTGGTATATAAAGAAGTCAGATATAAGGAATTCAATGTTTAATTACAATAGTGAATAGAGTTTCAGATAATATAGTTATTTATATAGCTGAATTATTCTTCATTATATACAGTGAAATTTGTCTATACCCAAAATGTGTAACGGTATTCTGTATACCGATAAAGTTTCAGATCCAATGAATTTTGTTTATTACAGTTTATTACCAGTAAATTTTAGAGGAACTTTACTTTCTCTATAACGGTACCTTTGCACAAGAGTGTCATCTTCAGCTGCAATTTTACCGTTATAAATGAGCCATTACATAGGAATGAAGGTTCAAACGAATCTGAGTATAGAATTTAGCATATGTCAATCGAAATTTTTTCTATAATGCCAATGAGCTCCAGTAGTTTAATCTAGTACGTTTATAGACACAGATTCTATGTAATCGCTAGTCTATCTTTTTGTAGCCTTGGTCTACACATGGTTATAGACAGATTGCACTGTGCACATTTATTAGTTCAATGACGGGTGAATGATGATGCTATTTTGATATCTCTCTCCTTTCTTCTAGTAGTGCTTCAGATGTATTGTTGATTGTAGTTTGTTTGTTGTATAAAGAGAGAGAGAAAGAGAGAGAGAAAAGAAAACAACACTAGCGGCTTTCAAGATGACAATAAACATGAGAAGCTATGAATCTCTGTGGACTTGAGTGTTCCTGTGACATGAATTCTAAATCAGGAACATCTCCCTGCGCCTTAGTCGAATGTCAACGTATAATTCAGGATCAGGATAAAAGACAAAAGTTTATATGTCAAATAGCCAAGTGAAAGTCCGTGAAAACTTCCTATTACAGCAATCTCACTACAGATCTCATTTATTTAAGTTGGATTTTTCCTATATTGATATATACTAGCGGTCCATTCTATTTACAATATATTCTAACGAAAATAGTCTACCTGGGAATCAAATCTATAGGACTTTGTACTTCAAAAGAGCGTGCTTCACCACTAAACCAATTAGCCTCCTAAAATGTCGTTTTTGAGTTACACAGGACACACGCTACTAATATATAAAATATGAGCTCAAGTTATATAGATATATATCAATATAAGATTATATAATAATAGTCTCCTAATATACGAAATGGGATTTTGTAATAATGCTTTTCTTTTTTTTTTGTAGATAATGAATGGAGATTAGGAGGTATTTTATGTGAATTATGGATCTCATTGGATATCTTGCTATGCACAGGTAATAAAATAAGCTACGTAATATTAAGCTTAGTAACTCCTTAAGAGCTGAAAATATAATTTGTCTCGTTTTTTTTCATCTCAACAGCATCCATTTTATCTCTATGTGCAATCAGTATTGATAGGTCAGAGATTATATAAAATTATATTAGTCTCGTCTAAATGGCTTAATAAGAAATGTCTATTTCTAATGTGTCTTATTACAGATACCTTGCTATTACTAAACCTCTCGCTTATTCTCGAAGACGTCGCTCAAAGCGACTGGCTCTCTCCATGATTTCCTGTGTTTGGTTCTCTGCCATTTGTATCACTAGTCCTCCAGTTTTTGGCTGGTAACAACTATTATAATCATTTTGGTTCACATCTATTCCCAGGTTTTGTGCTTAGTTTGCGAGTTTCTTATGCTTTCTATAGCAGTACAAAACTTGATAATTTTGATGTAAACCAAAAAAAGTGGGTTTTCCTTTACTATTGTAGACTAATATATTTGTCCTATGGTCTTATCAGGTACGACTCGAACCGAAATGTAGAGAATAAATGTGAATATAATGAGAACACTGGCTACGTCGTTTACTCAGCACTGGGCTCATTTTTTCTTCCACTTTTGGTCATGCTCTATGTTTATGCTCGAATTGCTTGTGTTATTGCAAGAAGGCAAAAAGGAATTCAAAACCTTCACAGTTCAGACAGGGTAAGAAAATACACTAGCATTTTTTAATTTGACACTTTTTGACCTACTCTTAATTTTGTCAGAGACCTAATATTGCTGATGTTGAAGAACCTTTACAAAATGTCACTTGTGAAGATGGTTCTCTGAGATGTAACATTACTCCTTCAACTTCAGGAAATAATGTTAAAGGGGCAACAAGAGAGTCAAGTGTTAAAAACTCTAAAAGTTTTTGGAAGCGAATACGTTTACTTAGTAGTAGAAAGGCAGCATCAACTTCTGATAGTAAAATGGATATCAGGTTAGTTAGCAACACTAATTCAAAGTCTATCAACTAAATGTTTTCATATCACAATGTCACAGAAGTAAACGAGGAGTGAGACGACATTCTGAAGCTGACTTAGCTGCTTTACCCAACCCTGAGTCGTTGCTACCTGATGTTCACAGTGGTCAAAGAGAGAGAGTCACAGGAGGATATCCATTTCAACATCAAAATATTTTACAAAAAGTTCCTCACCACAATCAACGAGCCAGACTGGAAACTGGCTCTCGTTTATGTCATCATAATACTGTCACAACCAGTCCTCAAAGAAGTATTCATCGTACTTCCTCTGCGGCTAAAGGTTTTACTCATAGCTATTTATTATCAGTCTACATTAAAACGAAAACCATTTCTTTTAGTTTGATGCTTAGAAAACTCGACCTCTAGCAAAAACGATAGGTATAGATGTAAACCAAAACATTTTTGGTTTACTATTGCAAACTAATTTTAGAGCAAGGTAATATATTGATTTAGTTCTATTCATAACCTTGGCTCTTTGGTCATGTGTGTAGTTCATTATCTGTTTAAATACATCGGCCCTCATATCTTCCTCTGGGAATCTTAGAGAGAGAAGAATAGTGCTTCATTTGCCAACGAAGATGAAATAGTATTAGTCTCAACCTCCTGGCACAGCACGTATATATTTTTTGTACAGATCCATAGAAAAAAATGAGGAGAATTAGAGAATTGGCTTGATATAGTAAACTCTGTTTATAGAGACTATTACAATCTTAAAAATTTCTTCTATAAAGAGAGAGAGACCCTTATAAATAGAGCAGGCGTATAGTGCCATAAGAAGCATACGAGACGCTGTACTATAAAGAAATTGCGTCTCACTTTGCTCACTGAATTGCATACGTACACTACACCATCTTTAAATAAGCTGAAAATCCAAATCTTTCTTAATTTGGCAGTTCTGTTAAGAGTATTTTTCATAATTTGGCTATTTTTTTTTGCAGCCAATAGGCTTACAAATATCACCACACCAGTGTAGACAGAGTCAACTGTAGAAACCATCACTTTTGGCTTAATTTCAGAACGTGATGTACTGAATAGTCTCATATATGCTACGTACATTTTATAAGAGTGAAAGTTTCGACCAGTTTCTATTAGTATCACTTAGTGCACAGATATTCAGTATATATAAAGGCAAGCTATTGGATAAATTGAAAAATCTATCAGAACGACAATATATCTAATATCAGCCAATATGTCTGGAGAGAATCACAACAATTCCATTTTTCTGTATAAAAACATTACACAAATATACTTAGTAAGAGAAAGTCCCAGTAAAAACTTTCTTCTGATTTCATACTACAGCCTACAGCTGGCTAAATAGCGTATACCGTACTTTATACAATTGTGAAGTGAAAAGTCTTCACTTGATTTAAACGAGTCAAAAAAGATGATTGAAAAGTGAACAAATATACATTACTAGTCGCCCAATCTGGCAACTAGTACAGTTTAATATACCAAATAATTTATTAGCTAGGAATCAAACTCAGAACCCTATGCTTTTAAAGAGCGAGCTCTACCACTAAAGCAAGTATCCTTTTTCAAATGTCATTTTTGCGTTACACAAGCCAGACAAAAATATTATTTCTTATACAGTTAAAGGCAATGGAACTACAAGATTCTCTTATAGTATAAATTTTCTCCCATGATTTCCTATAGTTTTATATTATTTTAAGCCGAAGGAAAGAACAATTCTAGACATATTATATGTAGGTACATATGTTGACAGAGCATTTCAAACTTTTATGATTGATTTTGATGCATCGTTTCTGTTTGTTATTTCTTGAAATGATGTTTATCTTTTCCATGACAGGAGATGAGGAGCTAGTTCCTATTTGTGGAACAAGTGGTGTCAATTTAAGAAAAGATGCTCTTCGTGTTTGGACTGTTGAAGAGAGTTCCTCAGCTGCTTCTACTGGTGGAGGAGAAGGAAGATTGCAACAACATCCAACTCTAAGCCCAAATGGAAGACTTAGTTGTCCCATGATTGAGTTGGAAACAGCTCATACAAGTTTTATTATGACTACCACTCCCACTAATCCAAGAACAACAACAAAAACTACATTTATGAATGATAGTACTCCTAACGTAGCTTTGGCAGTTCCCTACTCTTGCACTAAATCCATGTCAACATCATCACCAAGTTTGAACATAGGAACAAATGGAGGCTTTAGTCCAAGCTCTAGTCATCATCATCAACATTGCCATCATAGTAGTAGTGTTGGTGGTAATACTACTTATAATCAACAGCTAGAAGGAAATCGCATTTCTCAAAACAACAAGCGTCAGCTTAGTACTAGCACGAGTAGAACGACTAGGACTATTGCTAGTGGAAATAATCGTCATGTTGGTGGTAGTAGTATTAGTACACGACGAAATATGAATCTAGCATTGAGTTCTAAGAGTCATCATGATTCTTCTTCCACAAACACCAGAGATTTTACAAGTGGTCGAGTTGCTTCTTTCAAAAGGGAAACAAAAACTGCACAGACTCTTGCTGCAGGTAAGCATAAAAAGTATATGGCATGCATATAAATTGCTGTCTGTATCCAGAGTTGAGTTTAATTACTTTGCATTGTATGTAATTGATTACTACATAGAGACGTAGTCTCAATTTAAAATAGTGAGTCAGAAGTAGTTGCAATTGTAATTACAATTCTTAAGTCATAATTAAATTACAAATTACATCTAAGATTTTGAAGTAATTTGAATTACAATTACAAGCTATATAATTAGGGGGCTGTAATAGTAATCGCAATTACAAATGTAATTAATTAACTCAATTCTGACTCTGTATACATTGTAGATACATATTTTAAATGATTACATTTATTAATATCTCTCTTTTATATGCCAGTGGTTGGTGGATTCATAGGTATGCAAAGTAATTAATTATTTGAAAACAACTTTTAAAACTAAAAATAAAATTTAGGATGTTGGCTGCCGTTTTTCGTTGCATATGTGATTGGCCCATTTATCCCAAGTAGCACACCTATTTCTACATCTCTGATGGACGCTCTTATTTGGTTAGGTAAGTGATCCATGTAATCATTGACTCCAGGCAATAACCAATAATCTCACGACAAAAAGGAATTTCATGTCGTAAATTTTATGCATAACTCTATTACTTCAAAGTGATTATATATGCACATATACTGTAGACTACTGACTTTTAGCTTATATATATATATATATATATATTATATTCTATGTATTTCTAGGATGGATCAACTCATGTATGAATCCAGTGAGTAATAATTTATTGATATTATTAGAGGAGGATATATGAATATGTTGTCTATTTTAGGTAATCTATGCTTTCTACAGTGCTGACTTTCGCTCAGCATTTTGGAGACTTACTGTCCATAAATGTGAAGGATTAATTAGTAGATCCAGGAGTCCTGATCCAGATCGTAGTAGCCCACGAAGATAATTCCTGACAGGGTGAGCTACAAACAGACTGTGATGAAATGGATTATTGGAAACGCTTAAAACAATATTGTATTTAAAAAAACAACCTGCTATATATCATTCTTGTCATTTGAGACTATTTATTATGTAGAATTATCCCACTAATGAGAAGAGGTTCAGGTTTTTTGACATGAGAATTTAATAGTAGAAAAGTCAAAAGATTGAGAAAAAAATGTAGTTAGACTAAGATTCCTTCCAGCACACGTCTCTACCTAACTCTGGAACTTTGATGATGAAACTGAGATTTTGAGTTGAAAACCTCTTGCAATGAAGTAAATGCACTGAGGTCTTGCTCAAGATTTCTCAACTAAGAAAATTCCACTTTTCAGCACAAAAATTGCAGGTATTAGAGATACGTGCTAAAAGTAATTGTGGAACCAGAATCTTTAGTCCTTATTAAATTCTCGAGTCAAAAAAACTTGAACCTCTCGTTGTAAGATTATTGTTGTCGTGAATGAAATGTTGATCAAAATGATGTGAGATATGACTAAAAGAATACAAAACTGGAAAAAATAAAGAAACATGTAATAAAATTCTAAAGTATGTTATAAGTCTACAAACTGATATTTTTGTTCAGCCTACGCTTCCGCTGCAGAATACCATATAAATTTTCATTTGTACAAGCAACATTACTATTTAATTACAGAACATTATTTTTAAATAATGCTATATATGTTTTCTGAAAACTGATATTTTAATGGTTTCTGACACGAGAATGGGAAAGTGTAGCATATTGTGTGAAACCATAAGAAACCGGATATGTGAAAAAAGAAATAAAGACGAAATGGATAGCTGAGCTGAGAACTGCGAAAGTGAAATAACAAAAAGACTGAAATATTGTTTTTCCTAATGAGACTCTAGTTCTAAAAATAGATTTATTTTCTTTCTACTTCCAGGAAATAAGCGTATATTGTTTCATATATATAATAAAAAGTGTCTGGAGGTAATGGAAAGTACAACTGACCGAAATAATTGTCATTTGTTAACAGGAGAACATTAAAACATTTAGAAATTCCTATTTCATTTCGTCCGTCTCAAGAAATACAAAAATTATGAAGCTAACCAAGAGAATTAAAAAAAGCTTCATTTAGTAAAGAATATTGATGAGATTTCATTAATCTTACTAAAGAGGATCATCACACGACATGTCCTAGAAGATAAAACATTGTAAACAGTAATTAATGTCAGAGATTATTATTATTCATCCCTATTGAATATATGAGCTATGATAAATTATCAGTGAAATAGAAAAAATATTTAGTCGATAGAAAAAAAACTTGGATTGGATCAATAATAATACTAGTATCGAATAGAAGAAGACGATAAATCTGACAAGCAGAGGCTTAGACTAAATTCTCTAATATATTTCTTAGGACCTACATAAATATTTTTATATTCCTATTTGCACTCATGTTATAAAAATAGAATCCCCGAACCACACTGCAATACATATATTCAAGAAATTATAAATGACAAAATTTATTGGAGAATTATTCACAAATTACTTCACGACAAAGTTCAGATAACATGAAATAGTCATATTGTATTGAGTTTGAAAAACGGCAGTGAAACATTTGTTAATACATGTCAATTATTTAGCTGATAGTTAGAACGACAGAGGAACAATTTTCAAAACAGAAGCTATATAAATGAACTACAACCTCAGTATATATATATATTATGTTACTGTTTGCTCATAAATGTATACATACATGTCTAAAATTAATTAGACTAATAAAATTCTAATAAGAAATAATGAAGGAAGTCTATCTTGTATACAAAAAAGAAATATATAAAATCTAATATTAAGTGGAAATGATTTTAGTGGTTTGTCTCTTGAGGGATACAAAAATGTTTGATTGATTTCAGAATTTCTATATATAAACCTTAGCTATAAATTACAAACTCTATCTATGAAGAATTATTATAAAGAATGAATACAATTTTGACTGTTTTATGAGAGATTGATTTCCAAGCAGAGACTTATTTTTTCTTTCCTTTGCCTAGGGTACCAAGAGACAAAGTATGATGAGAACCAGATAATTGTTGAGTTTGATATTGTGCCTTGAGTCTCTGAAATTCTGCAATTTCATCCTCCAAATGTTTTTGGTAGTCTTCAAGTTTTTTCTTTTCTTTGGCATTCTCGTCTTTCATTTGGTCAAACTTTGAATGCAACTGTAAAACGTAAATTAAAATAATGTTAGTGTTATATATAAGGAAATTGGGAAGAAATTATTAGTGTAACATTTAGTACTTCTCTTTCAGATTCCTTTAATTGTGCTTCTTTTTCTTTTACTCTTTGAATGAATTGTTGCTTCATTTCTTCTTCTTTTTGCTGAAGTTCTTGTTGATGTAACAACATTTTCTTTTCACAAGTTTGTTGGAAACTCATTGGCTTATTTTCAGAATCAACATCGCTGAATCCCATCTAAATTATGAAATTATTACTACTTTAATATACAACAGCTTTTAATTTGTTATTTTTAATTACCTGCTCAAGTCTTGTTTTTCGATATAATTCATAATGTCTAGCATGAGTTTGTTCTATAAGATAATAATTGAAAAGAGAAGATGATAATATTAGATGGAGTTTTAATAAAAAAAATATTATACTATATAAAGTCACCTCTCATATCTTCCATATTTGTTCTAATTAACATTTCACGAAGTTTGACAAAGTCACAATGAGTTTCATTTTCAACTGAAAAAAATTAAATAATCACAATATAATTTAATAAAGACATTGAGGATTAAGGAATGGTTTTCTTACTTTGTACAGTGCCCCATGGGTACTGTCTGGCTCTCATCATTTTATTTCCAACTCGAGCCACATCACTACTCCCAACAACTGCAAATGGAAGATGACCATTCATACTAGTATTAATTTCAGTGACACTTTCATCATCAGTTGGAAATTGGTATATTTTAACTCCATTTGTATTCAACTCAGACATTATTTTCTCCTGAGAACATATAAAATTCATTTTATACAAACTATTCATAAATATATAGTAGGTACTCTAAATCTAAATATTCACCTTAAATTTTTGCAGCTCAGTTTTTGAAATAGTATCAGCCTTGCCAATAATTGGAATGATATTTATTTTACTATCCAGTTTTTTCATGCATACCAAGTCAATAGATTTTAGCCTATTGTAATTAAAAAAAAGTTGTTATTTAATGACACATGACATTTAAGTTTTAAAAATTAATTACCCATGACCAGTAGGACAAATGAAATAGAGGCAAGCATGAATTCTAGTATCATGATATACAGAAAGGCTTCTTTTAATTTTTAATTCCTCTTGTAAATACGCCTCAAATTGTGAGTCAACATAATCAACAATGGATTTAAAGCTGTCCTCTTTATTAATTTGATCTCCATATCCAACAGTGTCAACAATCGTTAGCTATAAATATAAAGAAATACAATGAAAACATCAGCTTCTGATCTAGAGATTTTAATTAAAATACTTACTTTCATTTGAACATTGCTTTCTTGAAGTTCATATGTATGAGATTTAAGCTTTACAGCGGACAAATTATGAGAACTGGGCACGGAATCAAAACTTGTATTAAATAATGAATCCATCAAAGTTGACTTTCCAATTCCAGTTTCACCTATTAAAAATTAATTAATATTAACACCTTGCCATCTTTAGTATCATAATTTATTCTTACCAATGCACAAAATATTGAACATGAATCCCTTTTGGACAGATTTATTCACCAATTGATCCGGAAGACTGTCAAAACCGACATGCCCTCCCAATTGTAGATTTCGGACTTTGTCCAACATTTTAACACTTTATTTATTATTTGGCAGTGTTGTGAAAAAAAAACTTTGGCAGTAGTTCACGTTAATTAACAAAAAAACTGTTGTATAATTTAACAAACTTTTACTAAGAAAAATTAGAAATCTTTTGACAGAGAGAGAAATTCTCTTGAGCGCCGAGCGGAACTTTACCAACAGACCTTTTTTACTCTCTATATATCATACATATGCTATATCTATATATCACCACCACTATATAGCTTATGTAGGTATATGCACTCAATATAGTCTAAGGGCGTTTGCGTTATATTTTCATATTCATATGCATAATCTTAATTTGATCCCATAAGTAGCTCTGTCCTGTCATGTCAAACATCAAACCAATATTAAGAATCTGTTTATAGGTTAAAAACCGATTTCAGGAAATGCCGGAAAGAATGACTCGTCGGAATTACTCCTTAGTGTATCATCATCATATATTGCATAATATTATCATCATCATAATATTTATATAATATTGTACATATACTATACATGTTATATTATATATACTCTGTAAAAATGGAAATAAATCCTAATTTTTTAGAATGTGTATGCTAATTGTAAAAAATAAATTCAGTAATTTTCATGATTCTTTTTCGCTAGCCAAAAAGTCTAGAAAGGCCTCAAAATATTTTTCAAGCGTTTATTTACATTTCCAGCCGCAAGAAGACTAAATGCTGCCCAATGTTAAATTACACATCGTTTGAATTTATTTCTTTGCAAAGAAGAGCAGATGTGAAGTTTATAATGGAAAACGTGTTGTTTACTTTTTTCTAAGTACATGTTTTTTTTTTGCAAATGCAAAAGTTAGTCAAACCATCATTTCAAAATTCCATTTATATTTAATTGACTCTTTAATATTGTTCCACTAAAATCATTTATTGTCATCTTGGTAAGTTTATCTCTTATTACGTTTAATATAAATAAGTAAATCATCATGCACAAGATAAATAATAATGTGAGTCACTCGTCAAGTTGGTGACCGGAGATAGAAAACAGAAAAGACACAAAAGTGAAGTTTCCAAAAAGGAGGAGGAATCGAGTAGAATCGGACAGAGTGTTATAATATATTGTGCTATCTTTTCCAGAGAGTAGATTTTGATTTCTAGGGAAAGTAGAGAGAAAAGACTGGAGGAGTTCTCCACTGGAGAGAAATAGGGTTTGATAACTTTAGCAGTTGCGCTGGAAGTCCGGTATAGAAAGCACTATGTGAAGTAAAAGCTTTGTCATGTGTTAAAAAATTCTGGAAAAGAAAGTTCTCATCTCTTGACGCTAGCTAGCTGCAGTGGTTTGAAAATGGAAATGAGAAAACACGAAAATAAATGAAAACGGAAGTGTGCACTGTAAACAAATCAGCCACTAACGTCTTTTTTATATTTAAGAAATTGCAAAGCCAAATTGAAATAAGAAAAATAATTAGAACGGTATCATCATCGTCCAGTGTTTAGGACGACTCTATAATCTCTTCTCTCATCGTTAATTATCATTATTAAAATAGTTAATAGTGTCTGTGTCACATAGAATAGATTAAATTATACAAAATATTATTAACATATAAAAAGTGTACGTTAATTAACGAGCTTTGATTTATTTATATTTGAGCACATGGATTAAAATAATTATTCTCTTTTTTGTACTTAGATTATATGACGGTGAATGAAGTGCTCCGATATTTAGAAAATGTGGTGACAACAACAATCAAGACAAAAATCTGTAATATTTCTATCCAGTGAAGATTTCTCAGAATTTGTATATATGTGATGTGAACTTAATTGTCAATGCAAAGACACAAAAATGAAGACAACTTACTACAATTTACAATTATAAAATCCGTATTGACTTTTATTTTATTAGTGACTAAAGCAGTTGACAAAAATTAGAAACAAGTTCTACTCGCGCAGATGACATTTGACATGTTTATGTCACTTAAATCATCTGCTCTGCAAATAGTAGGCTAAGTGAGAATAATTAGTTTTAAAGACAAAATAGTTGAAAGTTGTCGTCGTTGTCTCATTCACAATGAGTTCCAAAGAGATTTCAACAGAAACTAAAGAGAACTCACCACCTCCTCCTGAGGTTTCTCCTAGTGTTGATAATGACAATGTTCAAAATAGGGAGTCAGTGACTGCAGGAGGAATGGATAGTAGTAATAGTAGTGGTGGAGTAACAAGTTCAAATAATGAAAGTGTTGTTTGTATTGAGAAACCAACAGGAAGTTTAGGAGGTGATGATTCAATGGAGAAAATTAGTGTACGCTTTGGTGTTCTTATTGGACTAATTGAAATTGGACAAGTTACCAATCGTGAAGTTGTCAACTCCGTCCTTCAGCTGGTAAGTACAATTAAACATTTTTAGTTTTTATAATCTTTATTATTTACATTTATGTAGATGCATTTGAGTTAGTATTTCTGTGCAGCAGTATAACAAGAGTAATTTTGATTTCACAGTTATACGATGCTTGATAATACAAAAAGCATTGGAATCAATTTATTAGTATATAGTTTTCTTATACTTTGCTTTCGTCTGATAAAGTTGATGATCAGGTTTTCAGTTCACTGTTTTACGATTTTCTCTGTGAAAGTCAAGTATAGTTTTTGGGTTTAGAAATTTTATTGGAATAGATGTAAAGTTTTATATTGCCAATAGTCTTAATTACTTTACTGACTCCGCTTTTCAGTAAGAGTCTGAGTTAAAGATTTAAACTTTAACTTCCGTTGTATCCAACGAATTCGATTATATCAACAAAACGTGTTGGTGTTTATTTTAGTGTTCTAGAAGAACTTGGCCATTTTGAAAACAACAAATCATATCTATCTTACTCTAAGATCCTTATATCATGCAAATTAGTAAAATATTCTGGAACTGAGAGAATCTAGCGTACATTTTTATCTTTTATCTTTATATGGCCAATGAATTTTTTTAGACTTGGACTTGACTGAGCAGCTAAACGAAATTTTAAGTTATTGATTGACCTTATTGAAATATTGGTTTTTTTCTATTTCTCTGAAGAAGAAGTGAAAGGTGAATAAAATAGATCGACCTTCTTTTTATTTATAAAACCTAAAAGTAGATATAATAAAAATATCGAGCAACTTAATAATTAATAAGCGCTTAGATGTTAGACTGTGAAGAGAAAGAGAACAGATAATGTAAAGATGCATTGATACTTGTATAGATAGTGAAAAAAGATAAAAGATAGCTCTTAGGTATGTCTTATAGATATCTACAAGGTAACTCATCCTTCGTTCTGGTATCTAATGACGATCTCTGACTTTTACTTGTTTTCGCTCTCTGATACTCTAGAGGCAATTGATCGCTACATATGTTGGATCCAATCCAATATAATAGTACGAGTTTACAATAGTGAAAGTAGTAGAGAGAGAGTTACAAGGAGGAGTAAACAACCAATAATGTGTTTTCTACAGAGAAAGCAGATGATGAGGATGATGATGATGATGAACAAGTTTGGAATGTTTCCAGAATCTTGTCTTTGATAACCTCTGTACAATCAAATTTGTTTCGAAAAAATAAGCCTATAGTAACAATGTCTACTTAAAAAAACTCTTTCTCAAAGAAATTCATTATAACGCATACTACTATTTGGCACTTTGGCTTCGATAATAAAGATTATGTCTTGCATTTATTTTTTCTTTCTCATTCTTGCTTCTATTGCACTGCTAGCTAAAAACTGCGAGAATTAACCAAAATTACCATAGCTAATCTATACTAGAAAATAAAGGGTGGGTTCGCAGCCTACAGACTGGAGATCAGTTTTAACTTTTCTTTGCTTTTTTGTCTCTACTCTCTGGGGAAGAGCGAGCGAGGTCCATATTTTACAGGTTAAGAATATGCAAGAAAAATTAATTGCATGTTAGTTTATTATTTGAGTGATGTATCAATTTAATTAAAAACTCATACTGTTTTATATAACTATATTAAAAACTGTCTTATCAGACCTCAGAGATTGGCATTAAAATTACATTTCATTCAAGTTATTAAATAAAAAATCGGTTAAACATTCCTAGTTTAACCTGATTAAAAAAATATATATAATGGCAAAAAGAGAATCAATTTGTAGGCCACTAAAAGCATTATATATACTAAAGATCATAACACATTGATTCTAATAGGTAATAGATTAGTGTAGCGGGGAGAATGAGAATTATTTCCTTGTAGCTACATTTTCTTTACGTGTGTAATTATCGACAAGGTTCTCTCTCATCTAATTCTCTACTTCTACTACATGCTTTAACATACAAAATAGTATGAGAGACGCGCATCTAGAATGAGAGTCTGAGAGAAGATCGAAAAGCTACGGAAAGAAAGCAGATGATGTTGACGAGAAAGCGAGAGAGAAAGCACCAGTTTTGTAGTTTAGTGTGAAAGGAGCATTTGTGAAAGAAAGGTCGGAGAAGAGCGTCGATAGTCATCTAACCTCTTCTCTACATTACATAACATTCTATATACATCAAGGATTAGTCATCTAATTCTCCAAGCCAGCACGGTTTTTGTTCAAACGTAATCATTGAAAAAGTTTTCTTCTCCCCTCCACTTTCTCTTTTTTACTCTGAACAATTCAGAGTAACACTTTTCTGACTTCTCCTCCGTGCTTAGCATATCAAATTAAAATCTTTCACTTTCTCGTGCTCTGTGTGTTTCAAGTGAACTTCTTTTTCCATCACTTTAGTCTTGAAGAAGTTGGAAAAAAATTTGACATTTATTGACAATAACAGAATTCTTTTTTCATTTTGTGGTGGTAGCTATCTAGTTCAACACAAACCATATCAAGTGCTGCTAGTCTGCAATATTAAACTAAAACTAGGACGTTTTTGGTAGGCATTTATCCCCAAGTTTTTTGCTAGTGGTCGAGTTTTCTAAGCTTTCTGATGATGTTATATGGAAACTACTATATAAGCGGCTACATATAACATCATTAGAAAGCTTAGAAAACTCGTTCCTTAAGCACAAAATTGGAGATAGATGCCAACCAAAAAACATGCCGCTTTTCTTTTACTATTGTAGACTTATCTAGTTGTTCTACTTTTATAGTTCTTGTGATAAGTGTTCTCTTCCGAGTTTTGACTACAAGGCATCAGCAGAATTTACTTTTGTACTTTTTTCTCTAAAGATCCTTTAGAGATGATACTATTATCCTTGTTGCTTTAGAGAGCAGCTGGAAAAGAGGAGCGTAGTAGAAATAAGTTGGCTGAAGCTATTGTGTGTAGATATAAGTCAAAAATAAGTAAAATAAGTAAGGAAATGGTCTATTCAGATTTCATATTGTTCTCTCTAGCTCTCTCTCTCTCTCTCATTACGAAAGAAAGGTAATTTATGCAGTAGGATTTAAAGAGAGTCAAGATGGTTTTCATAAATGTGAAAACTTTTCACTTATTCTAATTATTATGAATATTTTACAAAAGCCATAAAGTTCAAGACAAGTAGACAGTCAGTATATATACAATATATAGTTGACTATCAAAAAACGTAGTACATTATAGAAAGAGAGAAAGCAATGAAGAAACTTTTGGCAATACAATGACAGACTAGAGGAGAGAAAGATGGAGAGAGAAAAAGTACCTTGCTTTAAATGTTTATAGTCATCCTTCTAGAGATATATCCATATAGTTTGAAGAAAGCTATATATCTACGGTCTACGAGAGAGAAAAGTCAATATAAGAAAAGAGCAATAAGGCTAAAGGTGATGAGAAAATAATTCATGAAATAAAACTAGGGAGTGAACATTAAAAACTCATTCTGTTTTGATACGAAATATAAATGTTGAGAGACTCTCTCGTAACAGTTTAAAGATTTTTTTTATGAGAAAGTGAATTTCCATTTGAGACCTATGGTAGACAGGACAGTATAAAGGAAGTGATTGTGGTGGTGGCTGTGCTATAAACTTTCACCATTCGTTGTCGTGATAATCCTTCTACGAGTTTCTTTTGAGGGACTTTATTTCATTTCTGAATTTATAGTAGCATTTAGAATTCTGCTTTGAAGAAGGAGGATTTAATCTCTTCCTTTTTTAGTGTTGAAGTAAGAAAAGAAAAGAAGAAGGAAGGAATGAGAGACGTTTCGATTTTTTCACATTTGAAACACCAACGGCAACGGTAGCAATGATGTGTGATCATGAAGTCATTGGAAACTCTACTGAATTTAAGAGTTCAAGTAGTTATAGTTGTTTACAATTGGAGCAAAGCTCCATAGCAAATAATAGTGCTAAGGGAGATGATAATAAACTGAATTGGTCATCTTGTCAAATGAATAGAAAAGAATATGACGCTAGTGAGAATTGTATTATTGAAGAGTCTTCAATTCTTGATTTAGCTTGTAACAATAATAATGACAATTGTGTAGGAAGTTTACAAACAAATGCAAACAATCATAGTGATTTAGAAAATCAAAGCTTTAAACTACTTCAACTTGTGTTACAAGACGAGGAACGAGGACATTTGATTGGGTTCACAAATGATGATAATGCAGCTAAGGATCGTCGTAGTGGTGGATGTTGTAGTTATGTGAAAGTGACAAATAGTAATTGTGCTAGTGGTGATTGTGAGAAAAAGATTGAGGGAAGGCAAGTGGAAGCATCGTCACTTGTCTCAGGTTTTCTTGCTCCAAGAAGAGTTCGGCATCTTAGTGGAAACTTTTCTATGAGAGGAGACACAATGGATGGTATTGTTCAGTGTCTCGTTTTTCTCAAGGCATTTTCAGTATGTATTTTACTTAAATATATATCTTTTTCTTGATATATAGAAATAAGAGTGTGATTTAATGTGAATATTTGTGATTAATTGATTTTTGAGAATTTATTGCCAATCGTAATTATGATTATGTTTAAAAATAATTAATCACAGTGTGATAAATTATAACAAAATATCTTTTAAGAAAAATCATAGTTTATCACACTTTAGTGTGATTTATTCAGGTGATGGTAAAATGTCTTAAAAAATACTTTCTCAATCAGTTTATCACAGCCATGATATGATTTATGTAAGAATTGCGATTTATCCCAGCATTGCATATAAATAAATATTTCAACTTTCCGACTGTGATTTAATTTTTACATAGCCGGTAAATTGAAACCGGTTTTTATTTCCAGTGGTTTATCTCGTTACAAAACTCTCATCTCGATTTTCAGTTTTTCTCTTTCTGTGGAATTTCATCATGCACAGAGCTGGGTATATATATATATATGCATATCTCGAATATGATGGTATGAGTTAAATTATGAGCCAAGCCAGCATATATATATATATATATAGAAGTAGTGTATTCTGTATTGCCTAGACTGACTTTTCTAAGTTGTGTGTACTTCTGTAAGAGAAAGCTCTCTCTCTCTCTCTCTTTCTCTGTCTATGTGTGTAATGCAGAATAAGGCAGAAGAGACGACGAAAAGCGAACGTGACGGGTATTATTAACATTAGTCTTTATATGTATATGTAAGAAAATATCTTTCGAGAATCTGAACTCACTACTTACTTCCTATATCCTTTGCTTTCTCCATCTCATACATAACAAATGTATAGACGCACATTTTTTCTCCTTCTGTGTAGATTGAGTAGAGATTCTAAACTTCACAAGAATGAGTGTAAAAAGTCTATATATATATATATAGTATGAAGAAGATGTTAGATGTTGTAAAGTTGTGATATGCTTAAAAGTTGGATGGATATGTTGGAGAAAAGCGGAGAAAAGAGTAATGCGCATTTCATACAGAAATGCACACAGCGAGAGAGAGAGAGAGAAAAAAAAAGAAGAAGAAAATCTCCCTGTGTGACATTTGTAGTAACTTTGTTTAAATCCTGGATATACGTTTGTACGATAAATGTATATACAAGTTTTTTTTACAAGGAATATATTTTTCTTCTAGAGTCTCTATATTTTAGATGTGCATTTATTAGACTAGGATTAAAAATATACCTGACGTCTCATTATTCAAAGGGAGTCATATTAATTAAAATTAATATTATAAATTACTTATGAGATTATAAGGAGTAACTAGATGAATGTTGTGAAAAAATTTAGTAATATTAGATTTAATAGAGATTAATTTTACATGCCTTGGTAGAAAATAGGCAACATTTGGTTTTAGTTGCGATTTCGTAATATTTATTTACACTAGTAGCCGATTTACTTGATTTTAGATGTCATTAATTAGTCAAAAATACTGAAAAAATGATTATTACACAAAATAAAATAATGGTAGTTCTGCTCTGATTAGATTGTTAAAGATAGTATTGAATAATTAATTATTTTTTTTTTCTTTTTGCAGCTTGTTGGTGGAGAATTTGACATGGAGCTAAATTTCGTCATCCAAGACGCTCAGAACATCAAACACATGTTAGAAATGTTGGATCACTGTCCTCCTCATTTACAGGTAAGGAAAACTCTTAAAATTAAACCATTCTCTTAAAAGTTACTACTGATTAGATTATATACTTTCTCTAAGACATATGTCATAATATAAATTCTACTAGAGCATTTACTAACAACTAATTTGTAGAGGAAAGTTACTTCTTGTTCTTTTGGATTTCATTCAGCTACATTTGCTTCATAACTTTTTGGGAAAGTAAAATTTATTAGAGATTTGAAATTTCTGTTTTGGACAACAAATTAAGTTCTTGCGCTTCATGCTTCGATGATTTTGACTTAGGAGTCCTAAGTTAGGACTATTATTACGTTTACGAAAGTTTAGAGTTAAATGGACGAGGGAGCTTTTAGTGGGGTTTGGTTTGGTTAGAACGAATTATATATAGAAGAGTGTATCTAAGATCATCTTAGGAAACTATCTTCTATTTCCTTGCATATTTTCTGCAACAATGCTCTAACATGATTTCATATTTCCATATTGTAGTAGTAGCAACTGTAAATTACAACCTCGAGCCAGAATCTATAGGGAAGTGATATAACTATATAGGGAGGAGTATTATTAAAATTTAAAATCGATTATGTTTCAACGATATTTGAACATATTTTTCTTGTGGCTTTTTCTAATATATGGGAATAACATGAAGTGTAATCTTAAAAAAGCTTTTCCTTGGGTGTACTATAGTCAGTATAATTTGACATTGTGTTACATAATATAAGTTACATAACAAGGGGAGATTTACAGAAGAGAGAGAGAGAGTAATATGAAGTATGTTTGTTTTCGAGGAAGAAGGAGCAGCCCTTGCTATTATAAAATGGAAATTATATACATGTGGTAGCCTGCATCATCTTAGAAATAGAAAATTCTCTTAGGATTATTTATTTTATATTATGTAGTGACTTACAGGAATGCAAGTCTGGAAACTTCAAAATTGTAGGCCAAATGTAGACCTTATTTTTTTACGAATAGGTGTTTATTATTTGAAAGAAAAATACTGACTAGTTAGGCAAAGGAAAGGAGAATCTATAGATAATACGAAATAAGTTTGTGGATACTGCCTCTAGTAAAGATACACAGTTGTATTCCTGCCCTGTAACTCTATGGAGAAAGTTGTAAGGTGACCAAGTCAGTAAGTCAGCATTACTTGGTTAAGACATGTCATAAAAGTATGGCACCGTTTTATTTATTGACCATATATGACTTTTATATTTTTTGTACAAGTGTAAAAAAACATTAATTAGTTTCTGTTTTAAGGTAAAGTTACAATGTCATTATTGAAATTATAATCATGTAGACGTAAAATGTATGTAGCAAGTAAAATAGTTGTTGTTTTTGTCCAATGGAAGTAATATATTCAGCGACATATTTCTAGAACACAACTTAGTCTGTAGTAAATGAAAAATCACGACGTTTTTAGTTTGCATTGATCCATCAATGTTTTGTGTTTATGGGGCGAGTTTTCTTAGCACAAAATTTGAGGATAGTGGATAGATGCAAACTAAGGAACAGAGTGATTTTTTGTTTGTAGACTAGAGAATTGTGTGAATGTTATATAGTGAAGTGAAAGCATTTCATCTTGCACAGAGACAAGCTTCGCTCTCCTTTTCCTGTTCTCTTGTGACAGATGAAATCTCGGGTTTTGTGATTTATGACTCCTCATAAATATGCAACATGATAAATGTAGTGCACAAAGTTATGTAACTTTTCAATCCCTCTGTAGGAAGATATATAGACACATTATATAACACTGTGTAGAATGTTGTTTCATAATTGTAGAAAATGTCAGGTGTGTTATTCCTTTCCTACCTGATGGGTTTATATAGAGTAGAATATGTAAAGTCTTTATATGTCTGAAAATATAATTGTCAAAAGAGATGACTGCATATAATACAGTACCTCTCTAGAGTATTTGTAAAATGAGTTTGATATATACATATGGCTATAATTACATGCTTTGTTTTAGGCTGAAATTTGGAGTGTGTTCATTGCTATTTTGAGGAAAAGTGTGAGAAACCTTCAAGCTTGTACTGATGTTGGACTTATTGAACATATTCTTCAGAGACTCCAGCAGGCTGAGCCTGTAGTAGCAGGTAATATTAATTATTACTATAAACTAAACAGTTGTGGTGATGATGGTTTTTGATTTTCTAAAAGTATAGACTTGTATTTAGTACATTAAAATCACCAATTCAGGAGCTTTATATTTTAGACTTATTCAATTGCTAGGCAGAAGTTTTTCTATTTTTTGAATCCAGACACTTAATTGCTTAATTCCATTATCTTTTTTACAGTTAAAACTTTGTAATTAATTAAACTGTGAACAAATGCCGAGCGTAGAAAGGACTTGTACTAGTTAATATAGTAAATTAAAATGACTCTGTCAAGAGTCGGTTGAAGGATTTCTAATCTGTTTACTACTTTTGTTTACAGATTTATTAATTGAAATGCTGGGAGTGTTGGCAAGCTACAGTATCACAGTGAAAGAGCTCAAACTTCTTTTTGGCTCAATGAAAGTCATTAATGGCCGTTGGGTAAGTTTTGACTTGTGACACTTGTTAATCTTTATTTATTATCTTCTTTGATATTGCTACTTTATTCACATACACATTATTTGGGTTTTTATTGACGTTGCAATATATATATAAGCTATATATTAAATTACTTTCAAGTGAAATATCTCATATAATTAAAATTTAACTCAAAATACTTGTCGTACGTTTCTTCTTGGAACACAACAATCTGATGTTGCTTCTTCACAGTTTATTTGAAGTACTTGATTAGTACTTTTATTTGAAGTTTTTTTCCTTGTAATACTATATCCTTATTGCTATTTTACAGCCTCGACATTCTGCCAAGTTACTGAGTGTTTTACGCCAGATGCCTCAAAGAACTGGTCCTGATGTTTTCTTCAGTTTTCCAGGTATAGATTTTTTCAAAATATTTAAAGGATTTAATTAAATATTTTTTTTGCCTTTTGATATTACAGGGAAGAAAGGCTCGGTAAGTTACGACAAAATCTCTCATGATGATTCTTATTGACGTTTCATTTTTACAAGCGAAAATGCTTCTATATTTTTATACAGGCGGTTTTGCTTCCACCTTTGGCACGTTGGCCATATGAGAATGGATTTACGTTTATGACATGGTTCCGTCTTGATCCTATCAATTCCGTCAATATTGAGCGAGAGAAGCCCTATCTTTATAGGTAAGTGTGAGACGTTTTATCCGTATAGCAATTCTGACTCACGTTTTCCTTGTAAATAGATATTGTCGTGGTAGACATAGAGAAAGTGAGAGAGAGATGCAGTGCAGATGTATATAAATATATATATATATATAGAACAGCTAGCTATAGAATTGATGCATATTGTAGAAGATGGAAGAAGAAGATATTTGCATACATATTGATATTGATGGAATAGGAATATTGCTTCTGTACAAATAGCGTAGCATCCAGTTTTCTTTAGATAGATACTCATAGTGTGTAAAAAGATAGGTTGGTCTCTAGTGTAGCTATGATATCAAAAGAAAACCAAGTGCAGTAACAAAAACAAAATTCAAGTGTCTTATATTCTGTCTTGGTGAGTAGTACAAGGAGAATGGTTCACTAATAATACCTTATGAGTGAAATCAAATGTCATTGGTTAAATTTAGAGGATGTGTAAATGGCAGGTTTTTTTTTACCAGAGAATTTAATAGTGACTCCAGATTCAGGTTCCAAGATTGCTTACAGCACACATTTCTTTTTCCTTAACTAATTTTGTAATTTTTATGCTGAAATTGGAATTTTGAGTTGAGAAACATCGACTAGCGCCTCATGCAATAGAATCTAATCTAACTCTAAAATTTTTTCTGAATTTTATAAATATAGTTACTATTAAATTTGTGGGTTAAAAATACTTGAGCCTCTCCTCATTTTATAAAGTATACGACGTTAGTCTAAATTCCTTACGGTACTTGACCAAATACTATTATCATTATCAGGCACGTATCAATAGCCAAATGATACTATAAGCTATTGATTAGCAATAAAAATAAAAGTTTAAATGTCTTAAATTCAGTGCGTAGCTAAATTCATTGTGTGAGATGAAAAGAATAGTAGTATATAAGTATAACCTATTTTTTTGAATCCACTCCAATTTAATTTAGAATGAGGTTAGAAGATATAGTGAAAGTGAGTTTTAAAGATTTTCAAATTAATTTATGACTTGAGTATTATTCGAGGTTGTCGCTAAATAATATATAACCTTTTGACTAAGAAAGACAGTCCTCTTGTGTCTTTATACATATATGTGAGTAAGTCTTTAGACTAGCGTATGTACATATATGTATAAAATCTTGGTTTTGTCAAGCTAAGTAGAAAACTATGTATTGTTTGGTTAAAGTAGAGTCTTGGGACAAATTGTTTGAAGACTTTTGTTTATATATGTGCCTTAAATTTGTCTTTTGTGGTTGCAGTTTCAAGACAAGTAAAGGAATTGGTTACTCTGCTCATTTTGTGGGAAACTGCCTCGTTCTCACATCAATGAAGGTGAAAGGAAAAGGATTTCAACATTGTGTCAAGTATGAATTTCAACCAAGAAAGGTAGTAACATTTGTTTCAAATTTAACTAAACTATAAATTGCAATCACATTCTCTCTCTCAGTATCAACATATTCTATAATAAAAGCAGGGCAGACATATTGTATAGCTAAAACTTTGGCGCATTGTCCATTGGAATTGTATGTGTAAGCTTGTAATCAGTAATATATAAACTAATCCTAAAGCCAGAAGAGGAAGTAATAATGTTGTTGAGAATGCGATAGTAATAACATTGTTTGTCTAAAGCAGCTTTAGATAGAAATAGAGAGAGAAACTTGAATTTGTTGCGACACTATGCAGTAGTTCTAGATTCTCTCTCTCTCTGAACATTCTAATATGTCACATTTTTCTAAAAGTAATTTATTGTCATCGACTAGAGAAGAAAGTAGGATCACCAATAACTGGAATGTAGTTCGTCTGATATCTCTAGTAAATCTATTAGCGTTTGATTTTAATTACATCTACCATGGATTAGGATGTAAGATTTGAAGATGGTACAACTAAAAAGAAAGTTTTTACACGTACGCACTTTGGCATTCAGAGCAATGAACGTTGTAGACATACATATATTTTATGTAGTGTGAAAGTTTTGAGATGATGGAAAGAAGAAATGGCACTTGAGGAGATAGTGTAAGCAATAAGGCTACTAGATGCAAAGAAGTTTTGAGGAGATGCTCTGGTTTTTTTAATCAGAGAATTTAATAGTGATTCTAAAGGTTTAGATTCTAGAATTATTTCCAGTACACAACTCTACAATTCTGATGGTGAAAAGTGAGATTTTGAGTTGAGAAACCTTGATTAGCACATCTTGTAAACTAAATGCACTGAGATCTTCCTTACGATTTCAGCATCAAAATTCCAAAGTTAGATTGAGAGATGTGCTGGAAGTAATTCTAGAATCTCAATCTACTTTTCTCTCTGAATCTTTATAGTTACTATTAATTTCTCAATGTCAAAAAAACGCATGCCTCTCCTCACTAGACATAAAAATAATCCTAGTAATGATGGTGCCGGCAATTTTATTTTAGAGAAAGGATTCACATTTCTTGTGTCCGTGTAACATCATCATCATAACATTTTCAGACTTTCTCTACAGTTGCCATTACGTCTACTACTCTTCTTCTACACACATCCTCTCTATGCATGATGCTACAACTTTTTGCGTGTGCATATTATACGGGCGCTTTGAGACTAAAGAACCTCTCCTCTCCTATTTTATTATTTTTTGAGTCATTACTTGTTATAGTCAACACAATTGTTTGTAAGCATCTCCAATTAAGATGAAAGGGAAGGAGAGAGAGAGAGAGGAAATGATGATTGCAATAGTGAAATAAAATGATAACGATGTAATTTTAATGTATTTTTTTATCTACTGTACTAGTGGTACATGATAGCCATAGTGTACATCTATAATCGTTGGACCAAGAATGAGATCAAGTGCTTCGTTAATTGTCAACTGGCATCTAGCACTGAGATGGCTTGGTTTGTTTCCACCAGTGATGTAAGTTTAAATACCTTTTTTCTCCTATTATTGTAATTAACTAACTATTGATGAGAGTTTTAAACTATATTGAGTCAAAAAAAAAGAAATTTTGGCTGACATCTCCGTTTTTCGGACCATTTTATGGCCTAAAGTTTTTATGATAGTATAGAGACTTTAGAGACTGAGAGAGTATCGTAAATGAAATAGGAGCGTGGGTAACTAAAACTATTGAGTTGGAAAAGGAAAACCTGCATCATGAATATGTAGTGTAGTCTACAATAGTAAATGAAAAACCATTTCTTTTGTTTGTTTATATCTATCCCCAGTTTTGTGCTAGGGGTCGAGGTTCTAAGCTTTCTAATGATATTATATGGAAACTGCTATAAAACTGGGGATAGATGCTAGCTAAAATGAGTGGTTTTTGGTTTATTGTTGTAGACTATAGTGAAGTATAGTTGGGTAAAATGTTGTAGGAAGTGGATGGTTTTGTTTCGAGGAAAGATGAAACAAAAGAGTAAGCTGTGTAATGAGATGAGATGATGAGAGTTGATAGCATCTCGTTGGAGTAGGCTAGGGCCAAGCCAACTTTCATTTTAACTCTACTACTCTGAGTGACTGCTGACTTTTCCTTCGTATATGCTAAACTCTATGAACTCTACTCTAAATTCTCTCAGCAGCAACGGGAGAAACTAACTAAGAGAAGCATTTCCTTACGTTGAGTAAAAGTCGACTTTAAATCTGTTTTGTTTCCAAAGCTAAAAGGTCTTGGCATTGGCAGCCTCCATGTTCTGACAGCGTAGAGTAGTGAAAGTCAAGTCAAGTCAGAAGAGTACTAAAAGCGTCTTCGTCTAAATAGATATAGATAACTATTGATTATCTTTGTAATAAGCTACAACCATGAGCTTTTCTATATATAGAGGATATATCGAATCGAATTTATTATAGGATAGGATAGTAAACAGTTGTAAATTGTATTGTGGGAAAGTTATGTAATGATTTTCTAAGGTGATTTTTGAAGCTGTAGAGTTTTGTAATGAGAAGTAGAATTATTTTTAACGTGTTTTTTACCCATAGAGTTGGTATAATGTACTGAATAAACTATTATGACTTTATTCAGTGTTGGGTTTAATTATTACTTTGTATTGTGATTAGTTACAAATTACTTTTAAAAAATGTTTGAGTCTAGTTATAATTACAAATTAAATTTGAATTTTCAAAGTAATTGTAATTAAAATTATAAAAGTTATTAATTAAGCCAACTTTTGTTTCTATGTTGAATATATAGCCTTTTGACAAATGTTACATTGGGGCAACACCGGATTTGGATGAAGAGCGAGTCTTTTGTGGTCAAATGTCAGCTGTCTATTTATTTGGAGAAGCTCTAACGCCTCATCAAATATGTGCTATGCATAGACTTGGTCCTGGCTATAAAGTAAGTTTTTTTACAACTCACTTCACTCTCTCTCTCTCATTTGAGTCTTTTTAATCGGATGGACAGGGCAGAAAGAGACAGAGAGAAACATATTATGAAATGAAAGTTCTATATAGTCACATCAAAGTACTTTTTTAATTATACCAGAAAAGTTCTCTTTCATCCGCCTAGTGTGAGATGAGATGAGAGAGGTCTTAAATACAATGCAATGGTAGATGATAAATGAAAGCAACTATGATGATGAAAGACAAGCGAAATTAATGTATAGAAATAGAACATACATTCATTTTATGGTTTCTCATGGTTATATATAATAAAAGAGCCTTATAGTAAAAGTTTTGTATTTCATTTTTTAACAGAATCAGTTTCGATTTGAGAACGAGTGTCATATGCAATTGCCTGTAAGTATACATATAATATAATAAAATATTTAAAATCGAGTTTGATATTTGGATTGTTGATATATGTACATGTATCTGATGATTTTGTTTTTGATACAGGAAAATCATCGACGAGTTTTATATGATGGGAAACTATCTAGCTCTCTAGTTTTCATGTATAATCCTGTTGCCACAGATAGCCAATTGTGTCTTCAGTCCGCACCGAAAGGAAACATCTCATATTTCGTCCATACGCCACATGCCCTTATGCTTCAAGTGAGTTTTTAGTTGTTCAGTAATTTTTAGTGCATAAAATTAGAGTGTATTTTGAGAACGTTCATTATCAGTGTTAGTATTACATGAAAAAGAATTTACATAGTTTGGAAATGAATCCTACAGATATATCTGATTTAGTGTTCAAAAGTTTATATATGCAGATTTCAGATATTTAGTGAAGTAAAAAGATTTAGATGAAAAGATCATATACATATATCTAATCTTAGTGTTTCTAGTATAAAGATTTTCTAGAAGTGAAACCTTGTAAAAATTCTTAAGCCAATTGTCATTTTTTGGGAAAGGAGCACAGGGAACCTTGAAGATGTGTAATCTGATAGGTATATAATAGAGATAGAGTGTCATTGTAGTAAAAGGTAAATTATAATATCGTAGTGGGATTTCTCTTCTTTACATTGAAAATCCATTTGACTATGAAAAATATGATTGATTTATACAATGATGATTTTGAATTGAGTCTCTTGGTTTTTTTTCTCTTTCTTGTAGGATGTGAAAGCAGTGATCACACATTCCATTCATAGTACATTGAATTCCATTGGTGGAATCCAAGTTCTTTTTCCACTTTTTGCACAACTGGATCTACCTCATGATGTTCCACCTGATAATAGAAAAGATTCATCACTGTGGTAAGTTGTTTTTTTTTCTCATCTTCTTTAGAACATGTTGGAGGAAATGTTTATAGTTATTTTAACACAGAATTTGTTCCACAACCTACATATTTTTATATATATTATTTATAGTTGTATGGATTTTATTATTTGGTATTTATTTTTTGTGTTTGTTACAACAGCTCCAAGTTACTTGAATTTATTTGTGAGCTTGTGGAGTCTTCTACAACAGTGCAACAACATATGATTCAAAATCGAGGATTTTTAGTCATCAGCTATTTGCTCCAGAAGGCATCTCGGGAACATTTGACTTTACAAGTTTTGTCGTCTTTCCTCCAGCTCACAAAATACTTAGTGACATGTTGTCCGAATGCTAACAGTGAATTACTTTTGAAACAGGTAAGGAAGACAGTTTACGCAAAGATAACAGTAAAAAATAAATGTGTGTTCGTGTTTGTATTTGCATATGGGATTTTTTCTTTTGTTGTGATTTAGTTATTGGACCATATTCTGTTCAACCCTGCCTTGTGGATTTATACTCCTGTTGGAGTTCAAATGAAGTTGTACTCTTACTTGGCTACAGAGTTTTTGGCTGACACTCAGATTTATTCAAATGTACGAAGAATCAGTACTGTTCTACAGACAATGCATACTCTCAAGTACTACTATTGGGTAGCTAACCCAAGAGACAAATCAAACATCACTCCCAAAGGACTTGGTATGTTTTCTCTCTCTCTCTCTCTCTGTCTACATATGTATATACTTAACTACTTACGTGTGCACAAGAAGAAAATTCTTTTTTTTTGCACATGAGTGAGTTTTTACTAGTATATGTATCAAGAAGCTTGTTTTATGAAATAAAAATATTTTTTTATATTTTTTTTTGCAGATGGTCCACGTCCAATGGATACAGATATCATTGCAATTCGAGCTTACATTTTACTTTTTCTCAAACAATTGATTCTAATTGGGAACGGGGTAAAAGAAGACGAACTGCAAAGTATATTAAATTATTTGACGACAGTGAATGAGGTAAATAAAATCAATGATACTTATGTAATATAGTAGAAACTTGTAGGTAGAATTTGGTTGGGTTTAATCCTTTTTGTAATAAAGCTCGTAATCCCGTTTCACGGGAGAGACTAAATGAGAATTCATGTTTTTTCAACAAGATATTCCCATTTAGCAAGAGAGTAAATTGCAAAAGTTATATAGAGTCTACGTTGTTCCCTAGTTGCTATTTATTTTTCATTAAATATCACATTAATGCAACTGAGAGAACAAGTAGCTCATTTGCAACATAAAGAATTCTTCTCTTCCTCTTTTATCTAACTCTGTGGACGATGCCACTATTTTTATTACCACATATATATCTATCTACTGAGTTTGAGAGCTACATTGTATGTTTGTCTTTCTTTTCTGGTTGACTAGGATGAAAATCTTCACGACGTGCTACAAATGCTGATTTCTTTGATGTCTGAACATCCATCATCTCTAGTACCAGCCTTTGATGCAAAAAATGGAGTTCGGACCGTATTCAAATTGCTTGGAGCAGAGACTCAATTGATTCGTCTCCAGTCTTTGAAATTGTTGGGCTTCTTTCTCTGTCGTAGTACGCACAAGTAAGTTTTTCTAGAAGACATATTATATAGATGACATAGATAATTTATTTATTTGTAATTTTTTATTTCGTTTTGCAGGAGGAAATATGATGTGATGAGTCCACATAATTTGTATACACTACTGGCAGAAAGATTGCTTTTAAATGAAGAGTCTTTAAGTCTTCCTACTTACAATGTTTTATATGAGGTAGAGTGTATTAATTTACAATTTAATTCGTTATCAATGCTAATGTTATGTTTTATTATAGATTTTGACGGAACATATTAGTCAGCAGATTTTATATGCAAAACATCCTGAACCTGAGTCAAACTATCGGCTTGAGAATCCGAGTAAGCTTTTATTTATAAAGATTGCATATATATATATATGAAATAAGTGTTTAAAACGATGTGATTTAAATTCCAGTGATACTGAAAGTAGTTGCAACTTTAATACGACAATCGAAACAAACTGAAGCGCTGCTTGAAGTGAAGAAATTGTTTTTGTCAGATATGACTCTACTATGTAATCATAATCGAGAGAATCGTCGAACTGTTTTGCAAATGTCAGTGTGGCAGGTACTGTTGTGATATATATTTTTTATATTGTTGATACATAGGTATATTCAAATTATTATAATAATTATGATATTTTTTGTATATTATAGGAATGGTTAATTTCATTAGCTTATATTCATCCTAAAAATAATGAAGAGCAGAAAATATCAGGTGATTTTATTCATATTTATATTATGAATAACACCTTTAATACATTTGCACATTTAGTCATATACATATTGGTTTGTCAGCAATTAATTATAATTTTATTTTTTTGACGAAGATATGGTCTACTCTCTATTTCGAATGTTGTTACATCATGCAATCAAGTATGAATATGGTGGATGGCGTGTTTGGGTTGATACACTTGGTAATTTTATATTTATTGTTATAATTACCTAATACGAATAAATGAGCTAATGAATATATTTATTTACACTTTATATAGCAATTGTTCATTCTAAAGTTTCCTATGAAGAATTTAGACTCCAATTCACTCAAATGTATGAACACTATGAACGTCGTCAAACAGATAATATTACTGATCCTGCCGTTCGTCAACAGCGTCCAATAAGTACAATTTCAGGATGGGAGCATTCGAGAAATGAATTTATTACTACGGCTGTCGCTACCTCATCTTCTTGTGCTACAGTTACTGATGTTACAAATGAAATTTCTAGTACAGCAACAACCACTGCAGAAGAACCTAATGAAAAAGACGTTGTTCATAATGATTCCATTCCAGATGAAGAAGATCATTTGTCGTCATCATCACCAAATCAAGAAGAAAAAGTGTCATTTACAGAAAATCCAAATGTCCAGCACCAAGAAGAGCAAGAAGTCCTTGAACCACCAAATGAAAATAATATTAAGAAAGAAGAAGGTGCTACAGAAGAAGAAGAAGAAGAAGAAGAAATTGTAAACTGTGATAATGAAGCAAGTCAGTGTATACCTGGGGGCGGAGAGAAGAAAAAGCAAGAGGAAGAATTTGGTGGTGGTGATAAAAGGGAAGATGATGACTCCGTACAAAATAATAACACTTCAACAAATCANGACAAATAATGATGAGACGCCAGCAACCCAAGAAGAAATAATTAATAATAATGGCTCAAGTGAGTTGAAGTTAGAAATTGAGAATCAAACCAATGTGACCTTAAATGAAGAGAATATTGTTGCCAATAAAAAGAGCGTTAGTCAGGCTGCCAAAGAAAACAAAACTTTAGAAATTGAGTCTGAAATAACTAAATTAAATGGTAGTAGTAATGTAGCTCTTACTAATGGAGATGGAAGTAAAAGTGGAACACCATCTGACAAATCTGAACAATCAATTATTGATGTTGAAGCTGCAGCAACGCCAACTCAAGATGATTATGATGAAGAAGAAAGTTCCAGTAGAAAAAACGACAATGAAGAAATAAATGTAACAACTACTACAACAGTAGAGGAAAATGGAAATTTTGAAAGTAGCCAAGTTTCAAAAAGTCCTGATGATAATAAAAATTATCAACAGATGCTAATCGTCGAGCAAGATCAAAATATACGAAATAGTATTGAAACTACAAATGCTACTTCTACAAATGATGATGTTGATAGTGTTATTCATCATATGGAGCCAAGACACGATGATGGAACCTCCCTAGTTTCTTCATTAGATAGACGAGAATGGATTCAAAATGAAAATGATGCACGAAAACCTAAAGCTAATGTCCAACAACCTCAAGAAGAAATTGAAGGTGAAGAAGATGAAGAGATTAATAGTGAAAATGATGGTGATGATTGTGATATCCGTCCTAGAAATGCTTCCATTGCTGTACAAACACAATCTAATGATGATGGTAATTAAAACTAGCATTTTGTTTTTTTTTTTAGTTTTTTTTATAGAGAGACTTAATATAATTTTTATTTTTATAGGAGCTATTAATGCTGAAGGAGGCAGACGAAAATCATCCAGTTTATTTCACCATGGATCACGTCATTTATTTAATGCTGGTCCAGCTCATCCACCATTTAGAATTCCCGAATTTAAATGGTCATATATACATCAAAGACTTCTGTCGGATGTTCTCTTCTCACTTGAGACTGACATTCAAGTTTGGAGAAGTCATTCAACTAAATCTGTATTAGATTTCGTCAACACCGGAGAAAATACTATTTTCGTAGTCAATACTGTCCATTTGATTTCACAATTAGCTGATAACTTAATTATAGCTTGTGGTGGTCTTCTTCCATTATTAGCATCTGCTACGTCGCCAAATGTTAGTAAATATTATATTTAATTTAATAATTTATATGTACTTATTTTTCAATTTTGCTTTTTATTTTGACAGAGTGACTTGGATGTCATTGAACCAACGCAAGGAATGCCGATAGAAGTAGCTGTATCATTTCTTCAAAGATTAGTCAATATGGCTGATGTCCTAATTTTTGCTAGCTCATTAAATTTTAATGAATTGGAATCAGAAAAGAATATGTCTAATGGAGGAATTCTACGTCAATGCTTACGCCTAGTTTGTACAAGTGCCGTCCGAAATTGTTTAGAGTGTAAAGAAAGATTACGACTTCATCAAGCTGGTGGTTATGTTGGTGGTAATGGTTCAGCTCTTCCAGCTAAAGTTGCTCATCTTCATTCTCTTATTCGTGGAGCTCAAGCATCACCAAAGGTAATGAAACAACATAATACTAATATTTGTTCAGATTTCAATTTGTTAATTACTTCTATTACGTTTATTAATAGAATATTGTGGAAAATCTATGCACACAAAACTCTCCTGTTAAAGACCCAGAAAGACTTCTTCAAGATATGGATGTCAATAGATTGAGAGCAGTCATATATCGTGATATTGTAAGCGAAAAATTTTTTTTTAAAGACATCCCTGAATTTTATTTAATTAATTTATTTATTACAGGAGGAAACTAAACAAGCTCAGTTCCTGTCATTAGCAATAGTTTATTTTATATCTGTTTTAATGGTGTCGAAATATCGTGATATTCTTGAGCCACCACCAACTCCGACATCATCAAGTCCTGTGCCAACAAATGCAGCAGAGCAGCCAAGTGTTGTAACAAATTCAATTGGTTCTTCAGCAACAGCAACAACAACCTCAAGTACAGGCAAGTATTTTTTATTACTTAATATTTATTTAGGTATTTTAATATTTAAAGGAAAGACTCTGCTATATTTGTATTTAAGCTATAGTAATAATTAGTAACGGGTATTTTTTAAAAACTAACATCTATATATTTATATATTGTAGTGTAGAGTAGAAATATGTAACTGACTAGTTTATTTTTTTATATTGTTATTATTACTCTCTCTCTGCAAATTTATTTTGTTACACTCTTTCTACATTTGTTGGTTTCATGTACAAAAAATAATGTAGTTGTTGGTGGAAAGACTTCTTCAGCGTCCCAACAACAACAACAACAACCAATGTTTCCTCAATGGACGAATCATATTTATCCACAATTTCTCCCAAATTTTTGTCAAAAAGTTTCTCCTTCTTCTATTTCTTCTACTTCTGCTACTGCTAACAATTCTAGTAAAGCATCAGCTTCTTCTTCTAAAGCCATGGAAGGTAAACGATAACTCACTCTGCAAAAACATTTTTACTTTTGAATGAGTCGTATCTCTACAAAATACAAATATATATATTCAACTAACAGATTTCCTGTACATTTTGATTTACACTTCTTGAATGAAGCACGAAAATTTAGTTGTTGTAATAGAGATAGAGGTTGTGTAGTGCACTGCATGAGTACTGCAAAACTTTTTCAAAAGACTCATACACTAAATATACATTTAACATTTTTTAAATTAGAGTTTAGACACAAGTGCATGTTAGTCACTTTTCACTTTTAGATATCCTTTTATGCAATTTTAATACCATGAATCTAAACTTTTTACAATTGCAACAATCATACACTTTACATTACTACGAGTGACAGAAATGAATTTCGCTTATCTTCCACGGCTTCTGTGTTTCTCTTTAAACCTTGCTTAATTTGCATGAATTTTAGATTAAGAATAACTTGCTCAAGTTGACAGTGCCAAGTTTTAGAATATTTACTAATAAAATGTAATATATATGAAAATGTTTTTATTTTTTTTTGATTTACTTTTTCAGCACCAACATGTGAGATTAACGAAGCTGTGGAAACAAATAGCAGTGATCAACATCAACAGTTTGCTGGAGATCAATATCCTGAGCAGATGAATGAAGACTCTGTTGATGACACCAGTGCATCTTCAGTTAAAGTAAGTTAATAAAATTACATTTATAAATATAGTAATTATTTAATTAGTTTTAGTATCATGTAGTTAGATTGTCTTTTTTATAAATTCAATATCATGTATATGTATATACTTACAAAGTGGTGAATAAACAAAAGAAACTAAAAAAATTTCAGGCGGAAATGAGCAAAGATAATAATGGCGACGATCAGTCCAAATCATCAAACATAACGTCAAAGGTAGAAGTTATATCTCTTATATGACTAGAGATTTAGTAGAAACGTAAAGTAGACGTCATAGATTTTGTCGTGTGTTTTGTCCATTTTGTAATTTTATAGTCGAGTAGATGCTAGCATTATAAATATTTAGGACTAGTTTAAAAAATTTCTATAAACTCTTTTGGTTTTTATTACAGAGTGATGATCAAGCTTCTCAAAAATCGACTGGTGAAGACTCAACAACTCAGCAATATGTTGAGAATGAGACAAGTGATGAAAAGAAGGGAGAAGATAGTTGGACAGATGTGAGTTTAAATGATGATAGTGACACTACTAAAAGTCGTGGTGATGATAAAGGTGAGATATTAATTAAATTATTGATGAAATAGCTATAATAATTCTATTTATATAGAAGGTCTACCTGACCGTGGTGAGAAGCCACAAGGATCTATTAGTGTTGTAAGTGGCTCACCAATGCATCACAATACAGGTGGAGTAAGTACGTCAAATGTGCCAAGAGCTGATGAACTGAATATTAAACCATTAATGTCAATGTCAGCGGAAAATTTCCCTCTAGCAGCTCCACGAGAATCCAATTTAACACAAAAATTGGAAGCTGCATTAGGATCTGTTTGTCCACTGTTAAGAGAAATTATGGTTGATTTTGCACCATTTTTATCTAAGACTCTATTAGGCTCACATGGTCAAGAATTATTGTCAGAGGGAAAAGGTATATAAAGAAATTTATTAATTCACGTCACGTTTAATAAAATACTACTTTATAATGATTTTTTAAAATATTTTTGCAGGACTAACTACTTTTAAACATTCAACATCAGTTGTTGAGCTAGTGATGTTACTCTGTTCCCAAGAATGGCAAAATTCTTTACAGAAACATGCTGGGTTGGCTTTCATTGAGTTAATTAATGAAGGTCGACTTTTGTCTCATGCTATGAAAGATCATATTGTACGAGTTGCAAATGAAGCTGAATTTATTCTTAATCGTATGAGAGCTGATGATGTTTTAAAACATGCTGAGTTTGAGGTAACTACATAGTAAATTTTACATATATTGAATTATATTTTTATATATGTATATTTTGTATTTTTTATAGCAAACATTATGTGCTCAAACACTTCTTGATCGTAAGGAAGAAGAGAAAATGTGTGATCATTTAATAACAGCAGCCAGACGACGTGATAATGTGATTGCAGCCAAAGTTCTAGAGAAAACTATTAATATAATATCTAATAAGCATGGTGCTTGGGGAGGAGATTTAAGAGAAAGTGTTGAATTTCGTAAATTGGATGCTTGGGAAGATGATGCTCGACGTAGAAAACGATTTGTTCATAATCCATCAGGTTCAGCTCATCCAGAAGGAACTTTAAAAGCTGCTTTAGAACATGGAGCTCCAGAAGATGCAATTCTTCAGGTAAACATCTATTTGGAGGTATGAAGAGTCGTAATTTAAAAGTACTCGTCTCCCCTGTGTGTAAATTAGTATTTTTGTGTACTAGACTACTAAAATTTATTGTATCATCTTCTGAGAAAATAATTTTATATTTTTATTTTAGGCCAAAGAAGATTTCCATACACATTTAGCAGCAACAAGATCACTGCAACCAGTCCAGTCTAATGACTTAATGGATGACAATGAATTGTTAGTTGATGATCGTGAATTAGATTTGGATTTAGTG
>VCNE01008042.1:0-15140 GCA_009869805.1 Oncopodura yosiiana
TATGGACTAATTTGCTATCCTTAGATATAAATGATTTGTTACTAAGGATAGCAAATTACTCCATAGGCTTAAGATTTGTAGGCTTGACTTCCTCTCTTAATAGCTGATAATCTTACTCAAGTGATTCTGGAAAGAAATTCTCCAGTCTTCCATTACTCCATGGAATTTGGCTTCTAACCAAAGTATAGTTATAGACAGCCCATAAAAATAAAATGTTGTATGCTAATTACCAAAGGTATACCACAGCCAACGTCAACATAATGCCATTGATATTTTTTACTCAGACTTTTAGTATTGCCAGTACTTGCCCATTTGGGTGGACGAACTCGAGCTAAAACTCCGCAATGGCTTCCTTGGACTCCAGTTCTCCTAATTGTCAATTTCAATAGGAAAGTTATTTCTGAAGTCTTAATAAGATGTGAATACTAACCGAAAGCAACCAGAAACAACATGAGTCTCATATCCAATACTTTGCACTACTAATTGCATTGCTGGACCATTATGTCCACAAAGTCCTCCACAGCCAACAAAAGCTGTACTAAGAATATCACCAAAGGACGGAGTTGGTCTACTGCCAAATTTGAAAGCACCCATCGATGAAATGTTCTACAACAGTAAATTAATTAGTGACTAATTCTGTAATTGTTAATACATAATCTAAACAACTTACTTGAAAGGGAACTCTGAGAAGATGAGCTTGGACAATATCATAAAGTAAAGCTAGAGGGTCTTTAAGAAATCGATGTTTAATATTTGGAATTTTGAGCAGTTTTGAGAAAAACATTTTTGTGACAAAATTTTGAGTTTTGTGATCAAGTTAGTAGTTGTCGCCTACTGTCCAGCTGTTGTATAAAATATGTAAGTAAATCTTGTCGACCTTGAGTAGAAAAGTAAACAAGAATTGGTTTTGTTTCCTTAACTTGTTTGTCTCAGTTTGCCTCTTCATTTACTCTCAAGACATACGCAAATAGTCATTATAATTGTTTGAAAGCTCAAACATATTTAATATCTTTATGACATAACATTTATTGAGAAAATTCCTTATATACAATATACTTTAGTAACGGCATGTGTTGACATTTAAAATAAAATATTTGCTATCTGAATTATTTAGATATATATATCATTTCTACAAAGATTTTTAGAGTGTTCCATATAGTCTATAGGTATTATGTACAATAAACAACATTTGGGACTTTTCTATTTAAATTGTAGTAAATAATTTACATCTACAGTTTAAAAATACTATCGAGTTATACATGCTATAGATATACGTACTACATTATTTTTCATCTTCTTTCAAATGAACCGAAATCCATTAGTCACTTGACATATCTACATCTTGGGATAAGCCACTAATACTGTGACTATGCCATTAATTGTTGCATCAATGAATTTGAGCATGTAGCTATACTCACATTTAGTCACTAACGTAGTTCCAAATGGACGCAAGCATCTAACTCTCCTCAATGTTCCTCTACGACTCTTCTTACTTGCTTTAGCCATAGAGTTACATCTGATACTACTTTTAAATTTGTTACACAGCTTTGTGGTTATAGTATTGGTAGCTGAGGAAGCAGCAAATATGCTAAAGCCAAAGATGTAGCATTCAACAATCAAAAAGGCTAATGGGTATTCCAACATATTCAAAACATGAGCTAGACGTATTGCTCCAATTAGACATAAGGATCCACCAACTGTAGATAGTGTTAACATGATTGGCACTAGAGCTGAATGTTGACAGTGGTTGTAATAGGTATTCAGTATTTCCACTCGTCGGTACTTTTGAATGTTCTTCACTAGCGTAGCCTTCTTCAGTATTTTCCCTTTCCTAATTATATCGTACAATAATAAATCAATATAAGAAAACATTATTTCTAAAGGTAAGGCTTACGTACATTTGCTCTTTGAGTCTTTTGCAAATGAGGAGAGGTGGGATGACATCAAAAAACATGGAAAATGCTGCAGCGGAGAAAATATGGGTTTTGGAATAGATTTCAAATGCCATCATGAGGGAATAGACCCACCAGGTTTTATGTCCTTCAGAAATCCAATGATAAACGAAACATCGGTAGCTTGGAAAAAGAGCAAATGCAAGCACAACCATAATTGATCCTGACACTGTGACACTGAGGCAAAGAAATAATACTCCATCAATCAACCAGGGACGTTGTTTGTCCAGAAAGTCAATTGATATTACTTGGTTGAGCAGAGCAACAGTCTCACTCCTTTTCCAAGTAAAATTTAGGTCGACAAAAAAGAGTGCAGAATAAGGACAGATGTAGAATCCACAAAGAATTAAATCGAAATAGGGAATGAGTTGTAATGTTGTAATGAGATACACTTGGACTATAAGGTGAAGTAAGTACAAGAAACAGTGTAGTGAATTGATGTAGCATTGCCAAATTCTTTTATTTGAATTGCTGGTTTCAAATTTTTGTAAAGAGGAGTTCCAAAGAATTGGGATACAGCGAAATTTGTAGACTGTTGTTGTAAAGAATTTGATGGACTTTACTTGAAATTGTAAAAGCATTGTTGAGCTTCGTAGTTAAAATGTATTAAAGCTATATGACGAATTTTAGCCAAAGTCAACTGAGCTCTGGAGTATATTTATTATTACTGAGTAATATATATATTGTATCTTTAATGTGTTGACACTATACAATATTATTTTTCCAATTTAGAAATTTTAATCGGAAAATATTCGTTTCAAATAACGCCTTCATAATCTCATTGACCACATCAATAATTAAATCATTAATTAAGTTAATTCAACATTACCTTTCGATATGACTGAAAGTGGAATTTGAATATTTTATATTGTAATTTTCTCTGCACACATCTTCACAATCTATGTATAGATAAAATTTAGATAAAAAATAAGCTACTGTATTCATTGAAGACTTAATTACTTCTTATTGGATGACATGAGAAAGCACTCCAACCATAAGAATTATTTTATGGTTGTTTCTCTCTAATAAAATCATAGTGAGGAATTTTATGGTTACTAGAGATGTACCGAACCGAACGCTCGGCTAAGTAACTTTGTAAATAAGGTTTAAAAAATAGTCACTACTTATTAGGGCCATAGTCAAAGATCATTACTGTCATTGTGATGGTGTTAAAATTTGTAAAGAAAATTTGAAAAATATTTTTTAAAAATTCTCTGAATTTGTTCAAAATAGGCCATTAACTTCGACCAAACTCAAATAAATGATCTAACGTTCAGCGCAACAGAACGGTCGGAACATCTCTAGTTACTTAAGTAGGTATGATATTTTATGATCTATTTTATGGTAATTTACTTTTTAGTAAAGAAAGTACTTGCAATGTTTTCTGTGTATAGACTCTATACACAGTTTCTCTATAGAGAAACTCTAAGCATGACACTTTAGTAATAACGACATTTTAAAGCTTTCATGGATATTACTTATGTTTACAGATCTATATGAAGATATGATCTAACACACAAGTTTGCTTGTCACATAATAAAGAGGAGTTAATTTGTGAGGTACGCATTTTTGCATTAAACTTGTACAACTCTCAGATTTCTATGTTATGAGCATATAGTACATATTATATAAATGAAGCAAGTCCATTGAATCATATCAACTATAGCACTAAGCTCTTCAACATTGAATTAAATTACTGATACAGGACAACGATGAATAGACAAACTCCAAAGTCCAATCGTTTTATTGAGAGCTCAGCAACTCCAGAGAGAGAGACCGGTTTTTATCTATAGTAGACACATAAGCAGATTATATCATAATGTTATTAGTTATTAAACTCACTTTGCTCTAGCAAATTGTCTGTTACAGCTGATTGAGTATTTACAAATTTTACCTAAGTTACCTAAGAGCTTTAAACACTACTAAAATGTTTCTTCAAACTTTTGCAAGAGATATGGGGTAAGAATATTAACTAATTTATTTGTACATAAAATTTAACTGTGGTTGACTCTTTAGCTTTTTGAAAAAAGTCATTGGTGGATTTATACGGTTTAAAAAGTATGAGCGAGCTCAGATGAACATACCAAAAATCTTTGACTCAATTGTTGACCGGCATCCTGAGAAAACGTGTTTTTTCTATGGTGACAAAATTTGGACATTTAAACAAGTATGGAAAATTTTAATTTCTATGTAGATTCACTATATATATAATTTTAATGCTTTTCCCAGGTTAAGGAGACTAGTAACAAAATAGCTAATTACTTTGCAGCTGAAGGTCTTAAGAGAAATGATGTAGTAGCCTTATATATGGATAATCGTCCAGAATATGTTATAACGTGGTTAGGTCTCTCAAGAATTGGTGTAGTTCCAGCACTAATTAATTTCAATTTACGCACAACTCAACTACAACATTCAGTTGATATAGCTAAATCTAAAGCTGTCATTTGTGGCTATAATCTTGGCAATGCTATTGATGAAGTTTATGGCAGTTCTAATTCTATGCGAGTTTATGGAACGGGTGAAGGAGACAGAAAAGTATTAAGAAATGGCATTGATTTTGATGAGTCTTTAGGGAAAGTTAATAGTGAGACGCCAAAGTGTCAAAATGATATTAATATACATGATGATCTAATGTATATTTATACTAGTGGAACTACAGGTGAGAAAGTTTTGGGAATAAAATGTCAACTTACCATTGCATAAGCCTATTCTATAATTAGAGACGTAGCTCAGTTACTTTTGATTTGATTGGTTGCAGCAAAAAATTTGAGCTTGTGGGTTGACAGCATTTTCTTGTAAAAATAAAATAATTAGTGTTAATTAGAGTTTTTTAAATGTAAGGTTTGCCAAAGGCTGCTGTAATTAAGCACGCCAGGTAAGCACTTTACTAATTTATTTGAGTTAATTAGGGATTAATTGTGCATTGAAAATTATATTTAGATTTCTGACAATTTCAATGGGTGGTCAAGTTTTTGGCTCAATTACTGCAGACGATGTAATGTACACAACTCTGCCACTTTATCACTCAAGGTAGACTCAGCTATTTTGCTTTAGATTTAAGAGATTTAGAAGGTTTAATTCTTATAATTTATTTTTCTAGTGCTGGAATGATGGGAGTTGGACAAGCTTTGGTACGTTTGATTTAATTAACTAATTAATGTCAGTAATTGAGATTACATAACAAATTAACTTAAGCTATAACTGTTGCTATATTTAGATGTTCGGCACAACATTGGCAATTGCACCAAAGTTTTCTGCCAGGACCTTTTTCAAGGATTGTGTGAAGGTATTTAGCTATAGTTAGCTTCCTATATTATTATATACAGTCAAACCTCGTTAGTAGCGATTCCTATAAGAGGGATTTCTCTTATTAAGGGACTACTTCAATAGGAACGGAATTGGTTAAATCAATGTATTGTACCCTTCTACAGTAAAGATTTTTGATAATAGGGACAACTATTTCATTCCCCTCAGAGTCCCTACTAACGAGTTTTGACTGTAATTGCAATATGAGTGATGCATTAGATTTTTTAATTATAAATTAGTACAATGCCTCAGTGTGTCAATACATGGGAGAAACATGCCGCTATCTTTTACGAACAGAAAAAATGCCAGAAGAACAGCAACATAATTTAAGACTTATGATTGGCAATGGACTACGTGGTGAAATTTGGGAAGAATTTGCAACTCGGTTTAAGATTCCTTATATTGTTGAGTTTTATGGAGCCACTGAAGGCAATGCACAGCTAGGTTAGAATTTTTAAACTTTTTTAAACATATGTAGCAAATTCATGAGCTAAATGTACTTTCTATATTTATAGCCAATACTTTCAATAAAGTTGGAGCTCAGGTAAGTCTTTTAGTTCTTAATAATTCAATTAACATATGATAAAATGACTAATATGTATGAAATTTCTAGGGCTACATTCCTCCAACGTTAGCCAAAGTTTTACCCATAAGACTAATTCGGCTTGACGAATCTGGTGAACCAATTAGAAATTCTAAAACCGGCCTACCAGAAGTTTGTGCTCCAGGCGAAAGAGGAGAGTTGGTTGGTAAAATTATTAAGAACCATCCATTTAGAAATTTTAGTGGCTACGCTCGTGATCAAGAAGCTTCCAAGAAGAAGACACTTAGTGACGTGTTTAAAAAAGGAGACTTGGCTTTTAGATCTGGAGACATTTTCACTAAAGATGCTGAAGGCTTTTGCTACTTCCAAGATCGATTGGGTGATACGTTTCGCTATAAAGGTGAAAACGTATCAGTAAGTCTTAATATTATAAGGTATACAAGAGTGCTGGAGTAAAATCTTAATCTTTTTACTATAGACGACTGAAGTGGAATACATAATTTCAAAATGTGTCGACCTAAGAGATACGATTGTATTTGGGGTCAAAGTTCAAGGTGTAGATGGACAAGTTGGAATGGTAGCTATTGCAGATACTAATGAAAGTTTGGATGTTGAGAAATTGTCACAAGATGTTAATACAATGTTGGCTAGTTATGCTCGTCCTTTATTTTTACGTGTAGTAAAAGAAATTGAAACGACAGGTAAGTACTAACAACATATACAATATATAAAATATTAGTGGCTACTATTCGCTATACTTTGGTTAGAAGCTAAATTCCATGGAGTAATGGAAGACTGGAGAATTTCTTTCCAGAATCACTTTAGTAAGATTATCAGCTATTAAGAGAGGAAGTCAAGCCTACAAATCTTAAGCCTATGGAGTAATTTGCTATCCTTAGTAACAAATCATTTATATCGAAGGATAGCAAATTACTCTATAGGCTTAAGATTTGTATGCTTGACTTCCTCTCTTAATAGCTGATAATCTTACTCAAGTGATTCTGGAAAGAAATTCTCCAGTATTCCATTACTCCATGGAATTTGATTGCTAACCAAAGTAGTGATATGTAGCTCTTATACAATATTTATTTTTGAAGGCACTCACAAAATGATGAAAACATCTTTACAAAAAGCCGGCTATGATCTCAATTACAGTTCAACAGATAAATTATATTTCCTATGCTCAACTGCCAAAAAATATATTCCACTTGATGAGTCACTATACAATAAAATAACTAGTGGTCAATTAAATTTATAATAAAAAGTAAAATAAAGAGTCATATTTACAAATTAAAGTCATAAGATTGACATTATTACTTTAACATTAAAATTCGATGCTAACATTTTGATTCGGGGATGTAACCATGATTCTTTCTTCTATGATGATGTACACTACTGGGCGCAGCAGCGTAATAATTACAATCAGGACATTTGTAAGGAGTCTTACCTAAATGGATATTCATGTGATAATTGAGCTTAGGTCGATCTGGAAATCTTTTTTGACATATGTTACACTCATGAAACTTTCCTTTAACAGTGGTTGATGACTTCATCAAATTGACTCCAAGTTCCCTATAAAATTAAAAATGACACTAATATTATTATAATCAATTTATCCATTTAGCTCTTATGAGTTTACTTGACGTGAGAATGAAATGCTTCGCGATGTCTGGCCAAACTTTGAGAGTAAATTGTTGAAAATTCACAATATGGGCATTTGAATTTAATTGGGTTCTTCATTGACAAACTTTTCTTAAGAGTTTTGGATGCCACTGTAACCACTTTATTTTTGGCTCGTCTCCAATTAGCCGGCTTAGCCAATCTAATTAAAATAAGTCAACATGATTATCATATAAGCTAATTAATCCTAAAGTTATTTACACTAAATGTGGATGATGTTTCTTTCTATGCTGAGTTACAACAGATGGGTCACCAGCAGTAAAATTACAATTGGGACTTGGGCATTTATAAGGCTTAGCTCCAGTGTGAATATTTAGGTGAATCTTAAGACTCTTAGCATACTCAAACCGTTTATGGCAATATTGACAAGAAAATCGTTTATTATAGTTCCATGTTTGTCTGTTCATCTTACGCTTTCTTGGACTGTTAATATGAATTAGTGATGATGGTGACATTTTTTCTACTTGATTTGAATTGTCATCATTGCTTTGCTTCTGTTGTACTGTGGTTAAATCTGCTTCAATTATTAGAGCCACTTGCCTGTAACAGTTTTATTAATTAACGGACAAATTGCTTTTTGCTACACTTAAATTTAGATATAATGCTTACTGTGTTATCTGCTCAAGATGCGAGTCATTAATGTTGTAATGTGAAGAGTGCTTCTCACTCACATGGGTAGTTAATGTATTAAAACCATTGAAGAATGTTGAACAAAAATTGCATTGTAGCCATAAATTAACTTTTGGCTTGTTGTCACTATCCATGATTTAATGATAGCTACAGGTGAAATCTTAATAGGAAATAGGAGTGAGAATTTTAATGTAAGTTAAGACCGGCAGTTAGCTTCAAGAAGAGTGTAGAGTGTACAATAAAAGAAAAATTTGTTCCCGCTTGGTAATGTGATGAATGGTATATAAGAAAAGCATATTTTTTAAGTTAAGAGTGTAGAAAATGAAGCATGTTACGTGTCAAATGTAGTCCAGTGCAGTGAGTGTATTTAGGGTGCTGTATGCTGTAAAGTGTAGTGTATGAATCATATTGTGTATTGTAATAGAGCGTACTACAGTGTAATCATTCTATATGTGGTCGTCTTTCCAGTGTTCCGGGTTAAAGCCTATCTAAATACATTATATCGGCTCTCTTTATAACGGTTCTGTATATAAGAGTATTCTGCCTATAACGGTGTATTTCTACTCAATATTAGGAAAATTGCCTCTCTCTATAACGGTAATAGAATAAAAACGACATCTTCAGTAAGCATTTTTACATTTTCTGGAGAAAGAGTAGTTAAAGTTCTGGAAAATTGTGCTGGACATCTGAGTAAAGCAATAATTCAGATCTTTGCTACGTTGAAGCAACTCAAGCCAATGCTACGAGTAAATTTGACTATGTAATTCAGCCTTCTGATTGAAAAAAGTTCTCTTTATAACGCTCATGAGCTTCATTTGTTCCTAATACCGGCATAGACAGACTCTATTTATAAGAGTGTTCTGTCAACAACGGTAGAAATTATTAGACTCTTGACACACCATTATAGACAGATTCCACTGCATAACTTACCGCCTCATAAGAACAGAGAGTCAAAGAGCTTTATGAAAGTATTTATTCTATTTTACTACAATGCTCTAACCTTGTATCTCTACATTTGCTTTATGAATGAATTGTATGTTGGAACGCGCATGAAAAGAGATGACAACTTACACTTCAATATTTCAGTATTAATTTAATGGCATTGAGATTACTGTCATTGAACTAACATTAGACTCAGCATATATTCCTCATATCTTTTCTGTAGTCCTGTCTTTAGGGTTTTAGTTAAAATGTTCTGAGATTGCTTTACATGACTCATATCATGTAAAACAATTTTATATGCTACTCACTACTAATGATGACTTAAAACTTCTATGGCTTAGAAGTACAAAATGTGATTTAATAAGTACTTAAATTCAATGCAGTGTGTCTCAGTGTCTTACATAATTTACTTAGCAGGATTCAATTTATGATATTGCAAATTATGGTCATATACTGACGATGCAATTGTATATGAAATCTAAAACGTATATTAAAACTCGCTAAATATTTAATCTATTAAAGCATGATATATGATATAAAAAGTAACTAGTATTACATTATATATTGTGTAACTCATCACAAGGTTTTTAATACATACGTCAATGCTTATGAGCATGTAGTCACGCTCACCAGCCACACACATAGCATGTAACCAATCACGTTCTCCATTCATGGTCTCATCACTGCCCAATAGTGTCAACTCTCATTCTCATTTATTGGAATTGAGTTATATAAGCCAGCTTCCTGACTCTTTCACAGTCACTTGTGAGGCAACTAGAGAACTGAAGGAAACAATTTCTCTCTTACTCTCTGTAACTTCCGGAAACTTTTGTAAACCATATTTAGTCTGGACAATTGTCAAGCTACTGTATTTATATTCTGTTGAAAAGAGAAAAGTTTTGTGAAAAAAGGTAAGCTACCAATTTTGTATTTAGAGTATTAGAGTTAAGACTTGACTTTAATAAGCTAATATTGTGTCTCTATCTCTTTACAGAAGCAACTAAAATGGCTAAAGAAACTAAGAGCATCAGTCACAAATTTTCAAAATTGTTGGTCGTCACTCTCAGCAAGAGTTCAACTTGATGATCCATTAAATCCATTTGGACTCATTGCTCCAACTGAAAACATTTCATCAACAGAACTATTTTTGGCTAATGGCAAAATTCAATTTCTTAGACGTTTATACATTCCTCCAAGTGTACGAGCTGAAAGTCCTGACTCTACTAGTTTTATGAATGAACCAAAATTAATAAACTCAACTCCAGTAATTGAGGAAAAGGCAATAGAAAAATGGACTATTAAGAATTTATATGGTGACAACGGAGAATTGGCAAGACATTGGCGAATGAACTTCTCAATGTAATTTTGTAATTAGTTAATCTAACTTAACTTGTGAGTGGAGTGTGTAAATATACTTTGTAATTGTAAATCAATAGTTAAGTATTTATTTTATTAGTATATGTGTAAATATTGTCACAATTTAATAGTTTTCTTACTACTGTCGCAAAGAATTCTCAACTTTCAAACTCTCATTTACATATTGTGTTATAGGATAAGGGTACCTGTATATAGAAATTCCTTATGTTTGATAATTAAACTAAATTATTTATATTAAGATTCTAATCCTATAAAGCTTGCTTGGATTTCTCCGTAACTATGAGTTTAGGTGATGCATAATTTCTATTGCATTCTTCTCATCTCATGACACAAGTTGTACAAGAGTCAATCAATTTGAGGCAAACTGAGACAAGATCTGATAGCTGTAACCAATACGTGGAATTTATTTCAAATACATTTTGACATACCATAAAATATTGGTATTTAATTACAGTGTGTCATAAATGTTTTTTAAATGACAGGTAAAGGATATGTGCAATCTGTTTTCTTTCGACTGTTACAAAAATTTGGCACGCCACTGTAAACCTTATGCCAACAACGTATCTCTCAAATAAAATGCGGGTCGTTATTTTCAACAGTAGTGTCTTTTCTTGATTACTATTAGAAACTTAAAATCTTATCAAATACTGCAGTTTACCTTTAACAATACGAACTACATTTATATTTTTGCTATAAACTAATAAATAGTATAAGATCAGAGTCTAGCAGAAAAAGTAGTGTAAAGCATTCAATTATGTCGTCTGGGTTAAGATTATGCCAAACCTCACAGCAAAGCGGTTTTGATTTAGAGAGCGAAGTATAAAAAACCTCTTTCTCTGTATTCACTCATTTCACGTAAAAGGGTTGCTGAAGGGAAGGGTTACTTTACGCTCTGTGCTGTATGTTGTATATGTACTAGCTTAGCACATATTAGTACATATAGTCATGAGCCTTGGAATTAAAACAAAAATATAGAAACATGATGACAATTAGCATGAGTATATGTATTTATATATTAGATACAACTAAATGTAAATTTATAAAAACATGGGGAATATGAGAAATAAAATCCCTCCAGACCCATGACTATATAATTGCGCGCTTATTTCTATATCATTTTCTTTGACAACTTGTCAGTCTCCTTCCTCTCCCATTCTAATTTTGTGATTTTTATTAAAAAAATCCATCGAAGATGAGTCAACAACAACAGCAAAGTGGACCATCACCATCTCCTAAGGTAAATCAAACGTTTTTATATAAAATTTTGTATATTCTGTCAGTTTTTTATGAGTTTTAGTTAATTTTAGTTCGCGCGTCATATTTATTTTTTGTTTTTTTGCGTAATTTTTTGTTTTTTTTTTATCGCATCGAGCCAGGGTCTGTTCCGTTCAGGAACTTAGAGCGAATATTCGCTTCTCAGGCTAATAGGGTTGAATTTTCATTGATTACACGGGTCACGCACATTTTTTTTCAAAGTACCGTCTCCAGTCTCGCAGACTCTGCGCCTTTGCAATAGACTCTAAATAGTTCAAAGAAGCCGTCTCTTTTGAATAGTGGTAGTGTCAAATCCATTTTCAGGTTTTAATGGAACATGTTGTACCCTCAACTACCTAAGCATTAAAAATCATATCACTAATTAGCTTCCTGTAGAGCACTCCAATGAACCTCATAACCTTTAAATAATAGGAACGAAAATTTTATGATATTGAGCTATAATGAAACTGGCTATACCGTCATCGGCTTAAAAAGCATATCTCTTACCTTCCTGCTGAGTACTTAAGCCTTAAACGAATCTATGAACATTTTTTACCTTTACTGACTTTCTAAATGTTCTATCATCGTCATTTCCTCTTCGACTCTTCTTAAAACACCTACAAATTATTTACCCTTTTTACAAAATGAAGACTCAGTTTTTAGTTTTCTTTTTTCTACTCCACTCAACTTTACTCAATGCCCAACATCAAAATTTGAGCAGTAACTCATTTACCGTAAGTCATCTAATAACTTTACTATAATACAACTACTAATACTAAAAATGAGTATTATTTTAGAAACTAATTAAGAAGGAGTCCAATCTCAAATTATCAGGATGTCCTCCACTAACTAAATGTACAGCAATGTCTTCAGTCACTTGTCCAAGTCGTCCTACTACAACTGTTTGTTTACCAACATTTAACTGCCCATGCCCACCGCCAGTTATTACAAGTAAGATATATCTTGTTCTCACTTTTGACTAGTGTTAAAATTTTTTATTGTAGCTCAATCTTGTAGCGCTGTTATAACTGGATATTCTGGTCGTGTTACATGGAGTGGAATAGCACCTAATAAACATTGTTTCGTGGCTCTGAACATTGGACGAAGTCGAGCTCGTCTCAGAGTCGTTAGTGGAACTTTAGGGAATGGTGTTCGAGTGAGCTTAGTCAACTATGACTATTTACATCGTCGTCCAGCAGCTCCAATTGAAGTGTAAGTATAAAAGTGTGTTATATATAATTTTTATGGTAATTTAATAAACAATTTATATGCAGGCAATCAGTTGGAGAGTTCATCACAACAAACCATGCCAGATCTTTTCTAGTACTTTCTACAAGTACAGCAGGGATGACAACACCAATGATAATTGAGTATTGCGGTGTTGAGTGCTCAGCTTCTTATGAAGTATTTACTGCTGCGGTAATTTCGTCGCAAGTTTCATACATGTGATTTTGTCATTTAATATGGATTTATTTTAACAGACATTATTTTTTGGAAACACTGGCTCACGTAGTCAACCCGTTAGTGCAGTCAACTATGCTAATGAAGAGCATGACATATTTATCATTAATGCAGGACCAAGTAAGACAATTAATTTGTTTCAAATGCTGCTAAGATATATAAGAAGGATGATAACTACTTAAAACTTTTTAGATCTAATACTCAGTTGGCCAAAATTTGACTTGGAAAATGGTGCTGATTTTGTATGGGTTTATCAATGGATCAATGGACAGTTTGTTTTACAAGGAAAGTAAGGCAAAAATATATTACCTTCTTTTATATATTAAGTAGTAATTAATTACTCTACGTATTTTGTAGATACACTGGTCAAACATTTCCACCAACTACTACTACACCTTCTGGGCTAGTATTTATTGTTATGATGACTGATGATGTTAATACCAGAACTGGCATTACTTTCACTTGGACCAGTTAGCCAATAATTATTTTACGATTTATTGACTCAGTTTTGATAAATGGATATTATATAATAAACAGTATACAAATATTACATACTAAGTTCGGTAACGATTGTGTTTTGCACCTTATCATTTGCACACGACAAAGCTATGCGATTTCAAAGAGATTATCACCTGTTGGCGTAAATTAATTTTCTGGAGCTGAGATATAGTAGGGTTTGTAAAATACCTTGATTCTTAGTATATTGAATGACAACCTTTTAAGTCATAAATATTTAGGTTAAGGATCAGCATAATTAAAAAATCTCCTTCACTACAATACATTTAACCCCACTTTTAATTTGATTAATAGCTCACACACGTTATATTTTCATATCAGTGCATGTAAAAACGCATAATGTGTCCAACAAACACATTTAACTGTCATAATAGTGTATATTGTTCACATAACAGTCATTTTAAGAAATCTTTTTTTGAAAACGGGAGACGGTCCACCTCGCTTCATATTTAATGAATCAGAATGGGACTTTTTGTATCATATGTTAAAAATTGTGCAGAATTTTTTATAATCTGTCATAATCATTGTTACTGCAGATAAATACTTAAAAAGTCGCATTAACGGTATTTTCGCATAGTTTTCATGTATTACATGCCATTTTTAAAAAAGATTTGTAAAAATATACACATGAGATGTATTATAACGCAAGCAGCAACTCATTGGCGTCATAATTAGCTATCGATCATAATTTTACATACTATATGTAATGTGGTGGACCGTCTCCAGTATCAAGTCAGCAGCTCACCACCACTCACATTCCTCCTGAGCAGTGGACCAATTGTCTCCATCACTACATAGTAGATAATGGAGTACATAGTATATATAACTAATGAATCTCGAGATCTGGGCATAATCCATTGTTGCAATTTTGGATTGTCAATTTGATGTTCACAATGGGCAAACAAAAGCCAAACAATAAGCGTGTGAAAAGCATGGGAAAAAGAGCTAGATCCTTACGGAGAAAAAAAGCATTCAAACAAAATGTCAAATGTACAACACTGAATGAAGAATCTCAATCAGGTCGTGTGATTGTTAGTCGAGAAGCTCTTGGATCATTATTGGAAATTGCTGCTTCTCATGCTAAAGTATGTGATGGTCAAATGAAGTTTGATGAAAAGCAAAACAAAAACTTACTCATGGCTAGCTGCTCTACATGTAAGCATTCATCAAAAACTAATTTAGAAGAGACAACTGGTTCAACTCCTCTGAATGAAGCTTACATTTGGGCCATTCATACAATTGGAATAGGCTTTGACCCAATAAGATCTCTAATGTCAACTCTTGATGTCGACTTTCTGTCATGGTACAAGTTTCAACAAAGTGAAGAAATAGTTTTCCAAAAGTTTGAGTCTGCACTCCAATTAGAACTAGCTAAAAATGGCAGAATTGAATTTGAATTAGCAATGTCTGCTGGTGAATTTGTAGAAATTGGTAATTTGATGTAATAATATTTATTATGCTAAGTCTAATGTATACCT
>VCNE01008051.1:0-21253 GCA_009869805.1 Oncopodura yosiiana
CTATGAGAATTTTTTCTTGTAAAAGTTTCCTAATGGAAGTGTAATACATAGTAAAAGCCGGTGTTTCATTCCTAGAGAACAAGTAAGTCATATAAAATAATCAGTTCTTTTAGACAGTCGTACAGTTACATTTAGAAGTAAAAATTTTTTTCTTCTCTAAGAGGATTACAATGTGACAGTTGTACTGCTCGAATGATTCATTAGTCGTTGTCTTATCTTATTTTTTGCTGAACTGAGCTACGAGGTACATCAATTATTTAAAAGAATTTTTTGCTCCATTTCTTATACATGTATATCTGTTGCTTATATATATGTAGTTAATTACACTAAAACGTTTTCTTGGATCATTATTGATTTTCAAAATATTTTTTGCCATACTATAGAGTACAGTGTGCAATGAATATTTATTTCTTGCAACTGCTGCATAGTTTTACGTTTATCTAAGCAATTAGCTAGAGCTGAACAGGAGCTTAGAAATGTTAGTCACGTTTAATGACATTATTCATGGTTTATTGAACCAGGATAGTCTTTCTACTAAATCTGTGCATTATTTTAAAGGGCAATTTCGAGCTTTATATAGCTAAGACTGAAGGACTAGCATTGGATCAGTGCAAGAGTTCACAATCGATTTGCTTTGCTACAACGACGCTGTTTTGTCCACTAATGCTCACATTTAAGAAAATGATGCAATTAGTGTCATGAAGGATCATGCTGGCAAACTATAATTTCCTAACACTATACGTCCACTTGTAGTTGTTTGCCTTTCTTAAGTCTTTCTCTAAAGACTCCTTCCTGTAGCACGTTGACTAAAAAGGAAGTAGAATTTTCAATATATATTTCAACAACAAACTTCATTTATAGCTTCTTCTAATGTCTTTCAGTCATACTAAGTTTCTAAAATTAGACTAAAATCAAATATCCGGAATCGACGTACACGCACTTTACTTCAATAATGTCACTTTATTTACTGTACAATGTTAAGCAATGTTAAGCAATGTATAGAAATTCTCTCGCTAGTGTCATTGGAAAGGAAGAAGAGCATTAGTTTCTTGAGCTTGGCTATTATTTCAGTACTTTGACTTCTTCTTTCATTTCCTATAGAAGACAATGTGCTCATATATAGATTCGATGTGACTTGGTTACATAAGAGAAATCTTTGTCATGTCATAATACTATGTTATTGCCATTTGTATAGCTATATTAACTTAGCCACGACACTTGTTTCAAAGTGCATTTTTGGTTTCTTATGTAACTATGCTACAACCAAGAAAATCATACGCTTCAGTTAAATCTTATAGTAGCGTAACATATATTTTCCGCAGTCTCTCTTTTAAGAGAACCCTAAGTGCATTGTTTAAGAATTTTTGAGGCTAAAAATGTGGCTGGATGTTTGGTAATGTTGTTTTGGCTTCTGAGCCTTAGGAGATGAAGAAAGAGAAGAAGAAGGATAAATAAGAGTAAAGTAGCAAAGAGCAAGAAAGTTTTTCAAGAACGCATTCAATAACCTCTTTTCTGTTTTCAAAACATCGGCAGACATAAGACATAAGTACTGAAAGAGAGAAGAAGGGGAATGCCAACGAAGGGTTTCAACAATATTAAACTTTTTCTTAAGACGGCTCTTCTGACTTTATATTAAGCTTTCTTGCATTCATGTCCATCATTGCTAAAGAGGGGGAAGTGAAGACAAGATTCTTGAAAAAAGTTTGAAAGTCTTCAAGCAAGAGTCATATATATCTGTACATTGTATCACTCAAGAATAAAATCACATTAATGTCAACCACATGTTAAGGACGATATTTTTTTTCTTTTTGTTTGGTAGCAACAATGTCAAAGTTGAGATGGAAATTTGCATTTGTACAGCTGCAACGGAAAAATAAATGATACTTTGCACATATGGAAAAACATCTCGACAATAATGACACATGTGGATAGATATATAGAAAATTGATGATTCACAACTATTAGTCTTAAAGAGTTAGTAACTGCTCTCAAGTTTTTGACATAACTGGAGACTTTGAATAATTGTTTTTCCGGTAGAGCTGAATTTCACAATATTTCCTGTTTTAGAATAAGATTTAGAGTCTTGAGAGACACTGCAATGGATGAAGCCAATGGCAAAATGATTGATTTAGTTAGCAGATGTTGCACATTCAAATGCAAATGAAATTACACAGTTCTCGCCAAGAGACTCTTCTCATCTCAAGTTCTCCTATTACAAGATTTTCATAGATGTATATAAATCCTTTGCACTTCATCAATTGCTAAAACTCACTTTGCTCTGAAATGAAACCTGCTGATTAAATTGAAACAAATTAAAAGTTAATTGGGTCTGATTAAATGCAGTTCTTAGTACTATAGAGTCAAGATAGTGAAATACAAAGTTAGAAAGCAAAAGAGTTGGTGCTGAAGATGATGAAATCATTAGAGTTTCTATCTTCTCTTGTGGTTCGTGGGCGAGAAAGATCTTAAGAGTTTGAAGAATGTTTAAAGCATAATTGAAATATTTCAATAGAATTCATAAATGTGCACTTTTCTCTTTCATATATATGTACTCATATAAAAACTCATTCATTTCGTACTATATACTTGTCGTCTATAACTTTTCCCCTGTTTTTTACATTTTGAACTTGACGTAAATAAAACTTATAGTGCCCTTGCAGAAAGAAGCTATTAACACACAGGTATATAATATCAAACTACTTCTACATACCAAATACAAGTAAAAGATCCTAGACTACTTGCAAAGAATACCAATAGAAAGATTCAACCTTCAAAAAAAAGAAGAGAGAGTCTGTAATGAATTTATATTCCTATCGAGTTAAAATCTATGGTTGTATAATACTATTTTGGGGAGAAAATTTGCAGCTGCTCTGTATTCAGCATGTCAATACTCTGCGTATTGAATAAGAATTTCTTCTCTCTCATAAAGAAGTTGACTAAGGGTGAAAAGTGTTGGAAGCAGTTTCAATTGAATAGTATAGATATATATGTCGTCGCTTAGCTCAAGTAGCTTTATTTCCTTACTCTTAAAAAAATACATTGCATCTTAATGACTAGATCACTTCGACACATAAAACAGTATCACACCCTCTTCTTATAGTGAAATACAACTTTAGAAAAAACTCCTTCGTTTTCTTCATCTCAACCTTCTCTCCTTCATCTAGTTCATTCATTAGCTGTTGGGAAAAACGAAGGTTTCCAATGTCCAAAATTAGATCTTTTCCCTCTCTCTTTTTTCTTGACTCAACTTTTTTTTACATACAAGCAGCAAACTATATAAACTCTTCAAGTCGTAATTGTAGTTCGTTTTATGTAGTCAGAATGAAGTTTTAGATTTTTTGCACACATTTTGTGGTATGCCTAACAAACTTATACTTTAACACTGGGAATAGGGATTTCAAGTTATATGAGTAGTGTGTAGCTTATATTATTGTGTTGGTGTACATGACATTACATTACCCTACTCTACTCTTTTTTTACTAAAGAGATCTCCTTGCTTAAATTCTCTGGTGTGCACATTCGTTAGTAAGTTAGAAAGAGAGAGATGAGTATATTACACAATCTTCTCTTTAACATCTCAAGGGGTATTGTAGTATATAACTAGTACATTGGATTGAGATCTACTACCCGGATTACATATGTGCTCCTTGCTACTAACCAAACCAAACCACTAACTAGCAAACAGACTTTGTGACTTGACTTGACTGCCTAAGTAAAATGTAAGTAGTATATTGAGTAAGTAGTAGTGCCACACGCAGTTTCATTCAGTGCTCATTACTTTGGCACATGGAACACATCACAAGCAAGTTCATTGAAGCGGGACTCAAAGTTGTTAGTCGTTTGTCAGTGGGAACTAAATGCCATAGAGTATTTAGTAGTTCAGTACTTCTTAATTTGTGTTGTTTTCTTCAAAGTGCTTCCAAGGTTAGATTTGTGGCAATAGTGTAATATAGAAAAGAGGTTCTTAAAACCTGCATAAGTAATTAGTGATGCGTATAGATAAGAAGACAGTTCGGGTGGAAATAATATATCTCTCATAAGCCTGTGACGACTAAAAGACTGAATTAATTATTGCGTTACATTGGTATATTATACTTTCAACTACAACCAAAATAAAAACAATCTGACCTTTTGGTAGTAAATTTCTGTTATGCGTTTACTTGAGTAAACCAAACGGCGTCAAAGTCACACACACGCTAATATCATTGGAAATTGTGTAATTCAAGAAAGATCAGCATTTAAGGTAAATGTTAGTAATTTTTAGTATTAAGGCGTGAGATAGCAGCTGCCGATTTTGTACTGACCTATCCAATATCTACAGCTTCTCAATTAACTATTCATTAAATACAGTTTATTGGCTCAATGATAATGATGGTACTTATAAAATGTACAGATATAAAAGAAACTTTTTTATTATTAACAGCATGAGTAGTATAAAAGGAGATCCATTCATTGCATTTACTGAGGGTTGAGTTCATACATTTGATAAAAAGATATCCTGCTGCGACAATGTAACTAAAATGACCTAAAATAGAACACAAAATTCAGCTCCAGCATTACAAAAGATTTATACGAGCTTATTTCTCCTTATATTTTGGAAATGTCACTACTAAAATTTAAGTCACTCCAATCAAATAAAGATAGGATCTTTACTACAAATTTGTTTTGATGAGTTATATAATAAATACACGATACAAGTGTATAAGGTTTCCTATATAAGCAGAGAGTCACTCACGCAAGATCAAAATCATTTGGACATTTTGATACTATAGCTAGTACTAGTAGTTGTAAGCGCAATTACGATCCTACTAAAGATTCACAAGGTTGATAAAACACAACATTAGCTGTATACTTATACAAAACTAGTGGAGTTTTGTGTACATTTGTAAATGTGCTTTTTATTTACTTACACAGCATCTTTTCTGGGATTTAGTTGTGTAAATTACGACAGAGAAGTGACATAAATGACACGGATTTCAGAAAAATAGGACATTCTCTCTTGGGAATTGCATTATGTACATAACATAGTTTGAGATTATAGTAGCAGAAGAAGAAATGAGATTTTTAAAAGTCAAGTTTGTATTCTCAAAAGCTTAGTATGATAATGCTCAATGAGAATAGTATACTTGTAAATAGATAGCATCATGTAGTCTTGTTTTGAAGAAGAAAATTTTTTGCTAATTTGAACGTATCTTCAAAATCTTCATTTGCAAATTATTAAATGACTCGAAAAAAATAAACTTGCACGCCATGTAGAATATTACAAACTAGCCCCTAAGTTTTTACAAAAATTCTTCAGTTTTCGTTTCCAACTTCAATTTTCTCATTGCCACTGCATTGCAGTATAATATACAGTCATTAAATATAAGATTTTGTATTGTTGTATAATAATACTTTGGAAGTGAAATGTGTCGTTTTGTCATATCTTATCTTTTTTTCTAAAAACGCTAAAAGAACATTATAAGAAATTCTTGAGACTCTTTCCATCTTGAGTAAATCTTATCATGTAAAGTACACTTTAGGTATTATATTTTTCTCTTTTTCATTTTTGTAAGTTTTTTGTCTCAAAAGCGGATTATGTCGTAATAATATATGACACATGCCAGTCTTATAGCATGTGTCATTTTATTTTACTAAGCTTATGAATTTGATACTCTCTTTTGGTAATACTAGGCCGAGTTCTCATTTACAGTTAGTTTAGTCTTCAAAAAATAAGACATGAAAATGAAAGTGATTTCTTAATTGCAACTACGAGTCTCCTTGTTTACTGTCAACTAACCATTAAAGTTTCTAAAAGCGTCATTAACGCTTTAAAGATTTCCTAAGAATAGCAACGATAATAAACCATTTATTTTACAACCGCTCTAAAATTTTGCACTTTCATTTTATAACTTAAGTGGCTAAAATAAAACCACACATTCTCTTTAAGGCTTTAAGTGCACATTATATAATCTAACATTTCTCATCAAATAATTGAAAAGGAGGGAAGAATTCAGCTTACACTGTAACAACAAAACTTTCCATTGTTGTCTCTACTCTCTACAGATTATATTTTGGCAAAGTTTACAACAGCATGGAATATTATGTAAAATGAAATCAAGGCTGACTCATCAACATATAGTGTGGCTCCTTGATCTTTTCCCTTTTAATTCAGATTAAAGAAATAATTCACGTTTAATGACTTGAATTATTCACGCTTGTAAACCTGTCAGCACAGACATTACCAAGTTTATGGGCAAAGCAGGAGCATTTTGTCAACTAATCTAAGCAAAAGCTTATAATACTATATGTTTTCTCAAACTAAAATTTCTCGCAAATTTGGCAAAGGATAAGATTCATGAAACATAAAGTAAATAAAGTTTTGTTCGCTCCCAGTAGTGAGCAGCTTATCTTCTTCGTCTTCTAATATGTACATATGAATACGACAACATTTGAAAACTTAATCACATTTTGATTGAAATATTTGTAGAATAAGGTAGTTCAATATGTTGATTGTCGCCTTCTAGTTTATTAAGTGGGATGATACTCTTTAAAAGATAAACTACGTCTTGTTTATTATTCTTTGCAGCTATCCAGCTGTGTCATAAAGCTATTCCGTTTTGTATAGTAGAGAGAATCATACAAATTAAATAGTCTTAGTCACTTAATCACTGTCGTCCATGTCTCATACATTGTTGGCAAGAAATCTAAAGACTATTAGTTACTTTTGTGTTTTGTTGGTGTTGGAACAAATTACAAGTTGACAGAAGCCAAAATATTTTAACCTTTGGCACATGTCTTCTAGATGAGTAACTCTGCTAACAATAGCTTTCAGCTTTTTACCTGAGTCATAATTATTGATAACACAAAAGTATACACGATGCAACATTTTATTTAAAATTTTTGAAATATGACATTTATATCTAAATTAATTCGCTGACAACTTATTACAGTCCTTGACTTTGAGAAATAAGACTAACTTTGACATTTATGCCACACAGAAGTTTTATACATTAGATATATATTCTTCATTCAGTTTCTCTCTGCAACTTCATCAGATATTTTTTGCTAACCAAGCACATTTCTATTTTAGGCACACTCATATTTTGACTAACAACCAAAAACTGTTGAAGAGAGTTTCATAACAACATGATACAGTAAATAGAGTTGACGTTATATTTCGACAAGACGACGAATGACAAGGAAAAAAGAAAGATCATGATGTTGACTCTTTCTCATTTTTTGTCGTCACGAGATGTGTAATGTTTTTCATATGGAAATGCTGCAGTATTAGTAATACTCAACCCGGCATCTTATCCTTGTTACTTTTAGCTGGAATGATTCATCCAAAGTTTTGGAACTTTAGGTAGATGACATGAAGTGCACATATAAATTTTAGAAACTGGAGTCATTTTGGTATTTCCAGGCTTTTTTGTCACTTACTCTTTTATTACTCTTTCTGTCTCCAGTAGTAGTAAACTTCATAACTAGACTGTTATTTCAACTGTGCATATATTGCATTCCACTAAAACTATCACGTTTCTTTTCCAAGTGTGGTTTTTTGGTTAAAGAATATATGAAGAGAAAAATGTTAGTTTAGACACACATTAGCTGTAGAGAATATGAGTACTTTATATAAAGTTTCTTCTTGTCGTGTGACTGTTGTGTTTATAGCCCAAAAGACCAAATTAGGTTTTGAGTTTTTGAGAGCGTATCATTTACTGGAACAAGTCGTGAAGATGCTGCTGTGCAATGACACGCTTTTTATACTCTTTTTCTTTTTCCATTTGGGTAAACAAAATACAACTTCCACTTGACATTTTTCAGTTCACAGAGTTCAAATTGCAGTTAAGAATAAGAAAAGAGATATATAATATGAGCAAAACAGTGAGAGTCATGCAGCGTATAATGACTTTTGAACCCTTATTAACATTATTTGTATAAATACATTTTTCTTACCCTTTTGTATGAAAAGAGTTTGTACGTCGTTAGCATACAGATTTAACTTACCAATATTTATTCAAGAGAGAGAAACTACATATGGGTTGCTGGGTTGAATGAAGTAGAGAGAGAGTTTTTGAAACAAAATTTTTAAGTTTCTTTTCACTTACTCAAGGGATCCATTTTCTTGAGAGAAAAAGACATTACTTGCTACATTTATCGTTCGTTAGATCAGTTAGTTTTAAACTTTTTTCTTATATAACCCTTCTTCTTGTCAGATACTTTATTCTATACTGTAATCTTATGCAATACATATAGAAAATGTGTATTTTCAGAGCAGAGTAATTGCTTTGCGCTTCATATGTACAAAGTTGCTGATTACACATATAAGGAAGTTTATATAGGAATGTGTGTCTTTAGTAAGTAAACTTTAAAGACGAATGACACTAATGATGTTTTCTGATTCTTTGCATCTTGAAATTTGTTGAAACTTTAGGAAGATGAAACAATTAATCCATGCCATGTAGAAGCGTGCTGAGTCAAAAAACATTGTGACATTCTTGAAATAACACTTTTTTCTGTTTTAAGACGTTTTACAATTTCTTTGCATGTAGTACAAGTTTAGGCTGTCGGATGCTATTATTACCACAGTTGCATTAATGAAACAATATAGGCAAGAAGATATAGATCTATTTTTCAGTAGTTTTTATTAATTTTTAAGAAGAGTAATACAAGATGAAAATTATCAATGTAGTACAAAAATCATATCCTATTATTTTATCATAGCTTATATCTTCTTGTTCATTTTATTCTAATTTTGTTTATCATAAACATGTTTACCATTTCGAATATGGTTGTCCATTAGCATCTTTTTTAATGTTACAAATAAGCATCCTGGTGTTGGGCATTTTTTTCTAGAACCACCAAGATGAATGCGACTATGATGATCGTTTCTACCTTGTCTAGTTGGATATTTCTTGGAAACATTTGAGACATTTAAATGTTGTCTTATCTTCTTTCTTTGATATCTTTTTATTAGCATCTAGATCATTAGAAGAATAAAGTGATCTTCTTTGAAATAAGCTAGACGATGTTTTAGTTCTAGATTCTTGAGTTTTTGAAGCATCACATAAACTTCCAAGATTTTGACACTTCTCATTCAAGTCATCAATTTGCTTCTTCATTTCTTTCATTTGGCTTTCATGATTGGCCTTATCTTTCTCTAATTGCTGTACACGAAGCTCATATTCATACAATCTTGCCTTCAATTTTGTTACTTCGGGATCTAAAATATACACAAAACAAATAAATTATTGTAGTTAAATATTTCGTTATTTGATATTCTAGTTATACGAAAAGTATAATTACCAACAATAACAATTTTTTCGTAGTTATCAGCTACTGCCAATGGATCAACTTGATTGACTTCTGCTGTCTCTATCTTGTTCATCTGATTCATTCAAATTCATCTTGATCTCGACAAATTCTGATAAAAAATAAGTTCTCATAAGAAATGGTTAAAAATTTTGAACATGTAATTTACACCACGAGTAACTTACCAAAATCATTAGTGTCGTACACTTCTTCTTTCACAAATTCTAGTTGTGACATTGTTACCACTAATTTAAATATGTAAATTAATAATTAGAAGCAATAGAAAAAACTCAGACTTTCTCACGGCGTGGAAGATATTGAAGTCAAGCCGGGCAGAAAATGAATCACGTGAATAATTAGTCTATGAGTCTGATCATCTATCGGTCTAATTATCTATCAATCATATATTTCTTTGGCCAGGAACTTACGCTGTTTTTGATTTCACTTTTTATGGGTAAACGTAATGATATAAACTCATTATGCTAATGGATGAAATACCATTTTTATGAGTCTTTATTTATGCAAGATCTAAAATATCAATTTGAAAGTGACTAGAAGAAAACTTGTCTAGACATTTCAGTCCATCACTCGAGAAAAGTCACTCATGCAAACCTTGCACTGACATAAAAGTCACGCAACAATAAAGTGAAAATGTATGTATATATCCCATATTACTTTTCAAGTGGAAGAGAAAGTTTTCTTTTTGCAACCCGAATAAAACTCAAAGACAAATATATTCACATAAAGTACATTTTTATATACATATGCAATTGTATGTATGTATAGTAAGTGCTATTGCACACATGTCATGTCAGCCAGAGTTTATAAAAGAAAGTCTTTTTGTGGATTACTTTCTCTCTCTCTTCTTCTTGTCCTTGCATTTGTGAAGTGATGCATTCATACTTTTTTGCATTTACGTAGCTAGCTGTCTTTATATGCATATCTGTATATTTCTTCAAACAAAAAACTTTTTTGTGTTCCATTTGAAATTGAAATGTGCAAAAAGAAAAAAAAGAAAGTCTGTCTCACTCTCTGTTTAGTGTATTGTATTTCAAATGTAATGTGCTATAAGACAAGCATATATAGAGAAAAGTCGCATCTTGTAAAAAAGGACGTATCATGTCAAAAAGGATTTTAAGAGCAAAAATTCCAACATGAAGCTTTTCGTTTATACTTTATTTTTCTTGGACCATGTAAAGAATTTTTGTACTACTACATATACACAGTAAAGTATGTATACCTGATGACGCCATATATTTAGTCTGTAAATCTACAACTCTCTACTCTTCTTCTTCTAACCTGTCACCTTATACTCAAGATATATTTACAGTTTATGTATATGAGAAAGCTATATGGAGCACGTAGACTAAAAAGAGTTGTTTCAAAGCCAATATATGTCACTCACAACTGTTTTTAACTTTTTTACATTACACAATTTATATGCTCTACTACACTATAATGCATTCGTTCACAAAAATGAACTTGTAATGTACTCTAATATAAATTTTTGGTTTATGCATTACAGAAGGTCATATCAAGCTGGCGTGGATATCTGAAGATGACAGCAGCAACTGTACTATTACCATTATAATAAATTGGCCAAAATAAAAAACGACAACCATAATAATAATAATCTGCAACATTTTCGGTCTTGTGTGTACAAAACTTCAGTAGAAAACAGCTCAATATTAGAAAAAAACTCATAAAATGACAACTTGTGTTGACGTTCTTATGCAATAATTCATTGAAATTAACTTATGGTGGCCTATATTTACATTGATTTTTGTGCCTCCAATTTCACATGACGCACTTGAAAACCTTTAATATTTAATTCAATAATCTTCTTCCTTTTACGTCTTCTGCTTTTTTACCTGACTTTTGAGAGCACTCAAGAAATCATAATGGATTCTCAAAATATGCAAAGTAGAGGCTCTCCATCTCATCAACGCTACCAACAAATTCAACCTCAACAACATGTTGACAGTCGAGAAGATGCTATTGGGCCTTTACGCATGAGACAATTAAGACAACCTTCTAGCAACAGAAGTCAGATACGATCTTGTATAGAATTCTCAACATTAGTCACTGTGCCAAATTCATTGAGCAGTAACAACACGTTAGTGCCAATTGTAACAGCATGTGCTTCATCCTCTACTCCTAGTGCTGGTCGTAGTAGCACAATGATAAACTTGAGTGGAATAGCTTCTTCAGCAACTAATAGTAATCTTAGTGGAAATAGTGCAAGACGAGGCTCAACAACTGAAATTAGTTCCTCAAGAAGAGCAAGTCGAGCATCAATACCAAATTCACATATGGACTTTTCAACATTTGTAGCATTGACTGGAATGAATTTACAAGAGTTACAAGATTACAATCGAACTACAAGTAGTACACGTGCAAGTGTTGGTAGTGACCGGGCTGATTATCAACAGCAACAACAACAACGCTCACAAGAATTTCAAGAAGAAGAAGAGAACTACGAAGAAGACGAGCTAGATGAAAATATTGCAATAATAAATCAAACACCGGATGAGCAAGAAGAATTAGATTTAGATACAATGTTTTTTCCTCATGATTCTCAACAACCTTGCTCATCATCTTCACTAGGTCCAAATAATATTATGACAGTTAGTATGATGAGTAATGAAAGTACTAGTGAGTCTTCTGGTGGTACACTAAGCGAAGTTTTTGAGTCATTATCTCGTTTTTCAGAAGTATGTCTACAATCTGTTGAAGCTCTCACATCACCAGTTTATCATTCACATCATCTTCATAGACAATATGAGCCTGAACAAGTTGAGTTATATACACCTGAAACTCCTACAGCAGGTGATGCAGATTTTGATTTTGTTTATGACTATCAAACTCCTGAAGCTAAAGCTGATCGTCAACAGCAGCAGCAAGAAGAACATGAAAACCGAATGCAAAGTGTTATGGAATCATCTCCACGTCATAGACAACAATCAAATTTTCAACAAGAAATGTCACCTCGTCATTCTTCAAAGCATCATCATGATAAAAGACTTCAGCCTCCAATGCCACCACCAAGACATGGACGTGTTTTTTCTGACTATGGTAGTGGAACTAGTGACGCAGGTGTAACTAATACTAATAATGATGGTGGTGGAAATAGTTCAACTAGAAGCTCGGCTTCTGGAAGTATTGCTCATATAAGACATGGACTTGGATTGGTAGATATTGATATTAGCCAAATGATGATGTCAGCAGCAGAGAGTTCAGCTTGTGCTGAGAGAGGATTGACTTTATTGGAAGAGAGTTCTATTATGACACTTTTGGATGGTCAACCTTTTGCTAGTACACTTGATTGGCAAGAACGATGTGTGGAATTGGAAGTTGCTTTACAGAGATTTGGAGAGCAGGCTGCACGTGTGAGACAATTATTACGAGACAAGGTCAGAAAACTTTCTATTACTTTTTTGGGCTTTATGAATTGCTCTGCTGGACTATCCGTTATCATTATTGGCATTTAGATTTAACTATCAGAGAGTTTGTAACACTTGAGAGAGATATTGATAAAAAGAGAGAAAAAAACTGAAAAAAGAAGGAAAAAACGTCAATGTAGTATTTATAGAAGCACTGTGTGTGAGTGTGAGTGGAAGAAGTAAAAAAACTGGGTTCAGTTCAGGAAATAGTGAATACGCACACACAAGTATATAGTCATATACTCTGACAAAAAGTAAAAAAAATGAAAACAAGTTTGTTTGCCAAGTTTACAAAGATGAAATGTAAAAAGAGTTAAAGCTCACGCACGTATGTAACTAATCAAGTTTTAAAACTTTTCTGTCACTATTCACATTTTTCGTCACGTTTGAAAAATAGCAGATGTAGGCCTATACTATATGTGCAAATAAAGATATAGAAGTTGTAAGAGTAACATCTTCTTATTTATTGTATTAGATTGATTTGATTTAAGAAATTTTTACAGAGTGAAGTTTATGAAAAAAATGACGTCAGAATTCTAACATACGAACAATATTTTATCGCTTCTAATTGGATACTTTACTTATGAGTTGTAAATATTAAATTAAATTAAATCATAATAATTAAAAATCTATAAGAGTACTTTCAGTTAGAGATAACAAAATTTAGAATTATTTACATTGAAGAATTTTGAAATGAAATATTCATACATTATATGTGTTGTTTACTTTTAAAATTAATTTTGATTAGATAGAATGGTCTTACAAGTTATTGAAGTAGCTACTCTTTCAAATGTTTTTTCATATGTTTTCTAACGTTTGCTAATCTGTAACTAGCATAGGCACACTCACTACATTTGAAATTCTTTTCTCCTGTGTGAATATTGAGATGTAGAGTCAAAGCAGATTTTTGGATAAATTCGTGTTGACAATATGAACATCTGAAAGGTTTTTCTCCCGTATGAGTTCTTAAGTGTCGTTTCAACGACGATGGTTCACAAGAGGCATAATCACAATATTTACATTTAAATATCTTTTCTCCAGTATGAAATCTGATGTGAGCTTTTAAATTGCTCGAAGTTGTACATGCATACTCGCAATAAGTACATTTGAATGACTTTTCTCCTGAATGAATTCTCAAGTGACTTTTTAGGTTACTCGAAGTTCTGCAAGTGTAATTACACTGTGAACAGCTGAAAGGTTTTTCCCCAGTGTGAATTTTAAGATGTTTTTGCAGGTCCTGTTTTAGATTTGCAGCATATTTGCAGTGTGGACACTTGAATGGTTTTTCTCCTGTGTGAGTTCTCACATGACTTTTTAGGACAGACGATTGACTGCAACTATAACTGCAATAAGAGCACTTGAACGGCTTTTCTGCAGTGTGAGTTTGAAGATGTATTTTCAAATTACGAGACAGATTTGTAGAATATTTACAATGTGAACAATTGAAAATTTTGACATGTGTATGAGTCGTAATGTGAATTTTTAAAGAACTTGATGTTTTGCATGTGTAGTTACAATAATTACAGTTGTAAGGTTTCTCATTTGTGTGAATTCTTAGGTGTACTTTCATAGGTGATGCCCTGCTAAATGATTTACTACAATTTGTACATTTGAGTGGCTTTTCTCCAGTGTGAATTGTAAGGTGATTAGTTAGGCTTTGATTTGAATTGGAAACATAGTTACAATATGCACACTGGAATGGTTTTTCTCCAGTGTGAATTCTAGTATGCATTTCTAAATGAGATTTTGTAGTGGTTGAGTAGTCACAAAAACTGCATTTGAACAATTTCTTCGATATTGCGGTTGGACTCATCTTGCTATTTAAATAACCCAACAGAAAAAATAGAAAGATCAGATTAAGATATATTTTACACAATTCTAAATAAATATTTACTAAAATAGTAATATTAATTAATTTACCAAGTAATAAGCTGTTATATTCTGTTGAATCTGATAATGAGGAAATTTTTCTGCTGGTAATTAACTACAGCAAGCGATGTCTTAATCTTTTGAAACTATTTTATTTTTGTTGTCACTTGTGAGTGAAAAAGTTTTGTATATATTTTGTCAATATAATAACTGCAAGAAGCTTTTAATTACAATATTTTCATTTTTCCTTCTTCTTGTTTTTTTTCTTTCCTTTTTGTTTTTTGACCGAAGCCAAACAATAAGGGACAAAAGAACACATAATAAACTAAACAGCATTTTATAATATGCATATTTTCATTGGGGGTGGTTGAGTAGCCTCCACTTTATCCTGGACATATAATGCAAGTCATACATACATCTTCATTCATAAGTTTATGTTAGATTTGCTATTTGTACTGGTAATGTGTATAGGAAAACAAGAGGTGTAGTCAGTTCAAAATAGTGTATGTGGTTAGTATATGTACCTAAAATTTTATGCAAAGAGCTGTAATAAGAGACGTTATATATATTTCTTATGTGACTCAAGGGAAAAGAAAAATCTAGGATGACTCATTTTCATTTTAGGGCAACAAGCGAAGAATTTATGTGAGCATTGACAATTTCTTTGAGAGAAATTTACCATTTTATTTTTCTTCACTTTCATGTTTTTGGTTCTGATCCAAATATAATTTTTCACTCTAGCCTATAATTCTCTTTCAAAGTAATACGCATTTTAATACTTGTATTTGATAAAATATCATTCGCATCCACACTTGCCATCAATAATGTATCAATATGATCTGTTAGTTATTTTTCATGAGTCATTGATGCTGAAGCATATTACATCAGCTTGTACAAGTAACAGTGTATCATCGAAATCGAGCCAAATTTTTTTCTCTAGTGCAAAAAATTCTGTCTTGTCGTACTCTCACTACATTTTTTGTACTTCTTTTTCCTCAACTGTCATGTCGAGTTGTTGTGTCGCACAGACTTCCTTATTTCTTTCCACAAGCCGAATGTTATTATTATTGCAGAAGAACTTCTTAAGAAAAAGTATATAAAAACTCTATGAATTGACTGTATTATGTACAATGTAATCATTCTCTACTCAATTCAATCTAGTCTATAAGAGGAAGACGCTGAAATGAGATCGATGAGAGAAAAAGGAAATTGCTGCTGGAAGGTTTAATCACATTCGAACTCTTTTGGCATTGCTAGTGTTGTCAGTATTATATGTCAACATGGAGAATTTATATAGTATTTTTTTACTATTCTCATGTCTGGTAGATTACGAAAGTCTACTGGAGCATTTTTTCTTGCTTATAGAAGAAAAAAGTGGAAGATAAAGTAAAAAGAAGTTAGAACGAAACGCTGGAGCTAGATGTCGATAGCACAGCCGTTAGAAAAGAAAAAATAAGTTTCAACTTTCTCAATCTCTACTTCATTTTCTTCTGATTGAATTCAATTTCACTGCTTAGCACATAAAAATTCTAACCTTTTGTACAAGATGAAATTAGTTTTTTTCTCTCTTTCTCTCATAGTGTCGCATTGTATATTTACTTCTGACATTACATTTCCTACTTCCTTTTTCAGTACACAACTACACTCTAATATATTACCAAAAAGGATTTTATTTCAAGCCCTCCTATGGTTTATGAGGAGATAAAATAAGCAAATTGCTCTAGTCTATTACTCACTATAGTGTAACAGCAGGCAGGCCCTTTCTCTCTGCTTTCTCTACGTAATATATGATATTACTATTAAAACGCATATGTAAAATTATTATGACGATAGTCTAGTTACCCTGCGTTGCATTGAGATTTAATGTTATTATTTACTTAGCGTGTGCAAGCTATAAATACACACAAGAAAGTTTTCATTATTACAAGAACTTTCATCATAAGCATATGGTAATATGATATCAAACGAATAAACTATGAAGGAGGGGAATGTTTGATTATGAAATGTAATCTCAGCAGGTGACTACACACAGCAGCTAAAAGGCGACTGCAAAATTATTAACAGTGCACCTATGCTTATACTATTGCGCTAGTCGTAATAATTTAATTCACGAGACCTTTCTTCCATATGAGAAATAATTTCTATAAAAAAATTTTCTTGTTGGTATAAAAAATATCAGGGATTTTGTTAGGTCGTGAACTTTGTTCTTATCAGTGAGCATTAAAAATGTTTTCCGGAGTAGCTCATTGCATCAAAAACGTAATTCGTGTCAGAAGAAACACAAGAAGGAATTTTTATAGTTCATGTCAAAATGCAGTTTAGGATTCATTTGGTATAATCAGTCTTTTGCTCTCTATGCTTTGAGAAGTTATATATGTTGTAGTGACACTATAAATTTACTTTGCGTGATTAAAAATAGTTTCTCTTTGCAATATTATTTCTTATTTTGTAATTGTTTTTTGTATGCTACAGTCTATTTCTAACTCAAGTTTATTTCCAATTGTTGTATAGTAGCTTAAATAGATTTCACCGGCGTCAGAATCTTACATAAGATGCATTCTGATTACTAATAAGAATTTGTCTAGACAAACAGATTTTAAACATTTATTCAACTTTGATTTTGAGTGACCTCCCGTTTAGTGAATAGAATATTAATTTACTGCATCATCTCTTATGTAATATTGTGCTTCCATAGCATACAAATATACAAAGTACCTCATATTTTGTTACACCCAAGGTTGTTTAACAGCGTTTTATATTCATTTTAACTAGGTAGCTCACACAGTAGAATCTTAAAATTTTGTTCTCTCTCTCTCTGTAACGAATTAACTAAAATGACATCACTTGTCAGAGAGAGTATTTATGGCACATGCTGTACAACACCTGATAATGATTTTACTCTTGGATGAACATTTGATATATTTCACAACTTTTGGCTCATGTCACTTTCCCCCTACTGTATACTACCAGTAGAGCAATTTAGCCTCTTATATCTCATGTCGTGTAAAGCTTATATATACATTGTGCCACTGCACAGCCTAAATGCAACAATATCTCACGGCAAAGTAGAATTTTCTCTTATAATATAAAAACGAAAGTCTGTCTAGCAAATAGAGATAAACTTGACTGTTCTCTGTATATATGTCTTGGTTGAGGGATTCACTACAAATTGAACATTGATCTTCTACTGTCAAGGTAAGAGACGAAATAAAATGCAACGAGAAATATATGCCTATATACTATATAGCACCGTGCTTCCTCTATTAGTATAAGTTGCTTTCTATTAGACTCTTCTGTCACGTTTGTAAATCTCAAGTTATTAGATAGATAGGAAATACGGTACACACTTAAGGTTTCTTCCTATCCGTTTGCTTTTAGGCTTTCTTTCTCTCTCTCTGACTAGTGTGGTATCAAGTTCAATGCTGCAGGCTTCAAGATTCAATAAATATCCCCTCTTGTTATATTATCTTTCGACGAACGTACATACCTACTACTAGTATATAGAGAAAATGCAATGTATTGTTAAGAAAACGGTTGGAAAGTTTATAGCTGTCTCTTCTTTGGGCAGGTCTACTCTGTCATGTAGTATGACAAAGCAGATTGTGTTGCTTTTTGCTCATATCTTGGAAAGTGAAATTCCTTTTCCTTGTGCTGTCTCTCTTCTTCCGTAATCCTCCTCTAGCACCAGATCAAATTCTCTGTGTAGAATTGGAAACCTTTAAGCTCGATGCACTTTCTTCTATCTGTACAAAGTAAAAGCTGAGCTGAAGAACTCTGTTAGTCAGAAACTGATTATATTTGTTCACAAGGAAGGAGAAGAGAAGCAAGTCTTTTATAAAAACTACAATCTATGCTTACATATGAGGCCACTTTAGACAAGGATATATTATTGCATTATTTGTCGTAGCAGTGAAAGTAACTTTATCTAGCTGGCTTTATGAATTCAAAGCAAAGTTGATATAATACTGTATAAGCATACAAAATTTATTGGAACCATTTTGCTCTCTTAGAATATATTCTCTGTAGCATAAGAGAGAGAGAGCAACACCGGAAATAACCTTGGCTCTCATGTGTTTCACATTCTAAATGCAGCTCTAGCCTTGAATTTATATTCTAGAATAAAATACATATAAGTAAAATGCATGCAACAAATTTTGTTTCAAATTTCCCTTTCACTAAATCTCTCAACTGTGATTGTCCTTTGAACCTAAAGTGCCTAAAGAGATTTTATATAAGCATAGATGCAGTTTGTTTTCTCTTTCAATTGTATTTCCTGAAGTTGAGTAGAAGTGTTTCATAGGTGTGTCATGAAAGCAATGCCACAAGGGGAAAGGAATGAAGAGAAAATCTACATCATCAAAGCTTTGAACTGATATATATATATATATATATAATATACTAGAGCTAAAGAGAACACCTAATGAATTTCATGGTTGAATGCAAATGCAAGGGTGAAAGAGCTTTTATGTTTTACATCAGTCTTATCCAATTTAACAGTGACATTTATGGGATGTAGAGGAATTAGGTAGATATAGTATTAAAATGTGTATAGTACAAAACCACTGTGGTGAAAATAGAAGCCCATTAAATAAGTTGCAACGATAATTAAGTGAATGAGATGTAGCGTGGAACATTTTAGAAGATTATAAGCACTATATATACAACTTCCGAAAAGATAATTTTTTGTGACATTTTAAGGATGAGTAGTTGCATATAGGGTATAACATTATAAAATGCAGTTATAATAAAGATAATGGATTGAGATGAACCTTAGAGTCTCTCATATCTAAAGAGGAAAAGATGTCGTAAATTAAGGAAAGAGAGAAGGTAAAATGTATAGGACCACTTTGGTACTTATTTTTAGAAACTTCTTCACTGCTTGTTTCTTTCTATTGTATTGGCCATTATTCACACCATTAGCTACGTGCCTTTGCTCAAAAATTGGTCCCTAGATAACAAATAGTGATGGGGACGACATTCTTGTTACACAAGTGAAAAAGGTCTAGGTCGTCCCTTTGCTGCATTCATGTCTCATGATGATACTCTTTTACCTTTCTCTTCCTCTCTTCATCTTAATCCCTAAACTATAAGACAGTGATAAAGTAGCAAAGTGTTCCTCTCCTCTTTCCTTTTAGCCTCCATCATTCTTACATAAGAATATCAACTCAAACTATCAGTGTTTTCCATTACAAGACTTTATGTGCACTTTAATGCATCGTTTTATCTCTTGCACACATACTAACCTTTCTAATAACAGGCGCTCGTGATCGTGATGAATATTTCAACAACATGTTCTTATATATAAGGGGGAAAAGATATAATATGAAAGTCTTACTACTTAAAATTATGTTTACAAATGGAAAAGAAAGTGATGAGATGTCAGTGCTTTTAAGACAATTTCATCATTTTAAAAAAACTCTGGACAGAAAATAAACACTTTTTTGTGAACTTTTCAAATCAAATTCATATTTAGTTATACAAGAAAAAGAGTGCTTCATGTGAAAAAGGTAGAAAAATATATGACTCATAACTCATCATTTTCTCACACATGTTAGTAGCAACAGAAAAAAGTTTTGCAGACAACTTGCTATATACATTTGCATGAAGGAAATGGCCAAGTTTTCTCATAATTTACTGCAGAGTAGAAAGAGAGAGATGTTAGGTACTTAGAGTATTTTTCTTCCTTAAGTTTTGGATTACTCTGTGTGAAATTTTTGCATAGCATGTCCAACAGAAAAAACTTTCTGGACAAGATGATATGATTTGCTACTTTCTCTTATTTTCTCTAATCCATAAAGTGTCATGTCAGATTGAAAGGAAAATGTGTAGGATCGAAAACTCCCAGCTGAATTACTAATACTTATGATGAATGATCTATCGCTCTTGTTTTATCTACAAGTCATTCATTCTTCTCCCATTTTCATATATTTAGAGTACTGTAACGCCTCACTGAGAAAACAGAACACACATTGCTGTCGAGTGTATATAAGTGATTCTTTACACATAAACCATAATTGTATTTCCAACAGAGTTTTTATATATAAACTTTTTTCCAGAGTGTTTTTCAAACTAAGTAACTCTATTATACTTTAATGCATTGTCTATTTGCAAATGTAGATTCTACCATCTCATTCGTCATAAATTGCTAAACAAATGTTCCCTGCAGTGAATTGAAGTAGCAGAGTACTATTTCATTTTTTTTGGTGCAGAACTTTTTTTTGGAGAGAGAGAATTTATATTATAAAGTGTGAAAATAGACAGGAAATAATATATGATAAAAGAAAGTATCATAGAAGAGAAAAGAAAATTGAAAAGTGAAGAAGCAATTTATTAGAGAACTCAAGAAAAAAACATTAAGATACAAATCTGCAGCAATATGCTTTTAAAAGATTTCTTTGGAGTGACTTTTGCACAATTGAGAAAAAAGAAAGCACTGACAGTAGAAGCACTAGAATATTCTTACTTTTATCATGTATCATTTTCAACTGTCACAAACACTTCATGTTTGCAAAAGAAAACTTTGTCATTTGCTAGATTTTGTAAATACTACTACCATATAGCAGAGCTTTCTGAGAGTATAAAAACACACTGACATAATAAATAATATGTCATTCTAAATGTAGCTATTTCATAAATAATAAAATGTG
>VCNE01008052.1:0-13637 GCA_009869805.1 Oncopodura yosiiana
ACTGTCCCAAAGAAGAAATAATGACACAACTACTCATGTTGTGACAAAAACATACTCTCTCTCTTAAAGTTTAACAACAAAATAATTTTACCAAAGTGCCAATTCAGATATTATATAAAAACTATTATATATTTATTGTGTGGACTACTACTGAACATTTTAATCTACTTAAATTAATACTAAATATATTTACTGTAAAGAAAAGTTATTTGTACCTTGTGCACGTTCATGAAATAAGTCAATGCAATAAGTGAAAGTGTTGGAAGAAACAGCGCAAAAAAATAATGGAAAAATAAATAAAAAAACTAACCTGTGTGTTTCAAATTCATATTATAATGTATATTCGTTTTTATTTTATTTACAATTGTAAAGGTATAGATATATTTATCCATAATGTAGATGATTCTAAAACAGGTGCTATACAGTAAATTAGTTTTGACTTTAGGTTTCTGACTCTCATTTTAATCCAATGATGGACAACTGAACTAGATTTATAATTTGTACCATTTGCATAGCCTAAAAATTAAAAAGTGATATTCTATTATTGCCTTATTTATATATCTAATAATTTAAATCATTGTTATATTATTACCATTAGTCAGGTACTTAAATTCTCTACCATTTCTATTACTTTCAGCCCATTGCATTCCATAAGAAGTATAAAACTTAGCACCGTAACAATCAAATCTCACAATGTCTCCAATTCTAAGATTTTCTGAAGGATATTGTTTCAAACGCAGAACCAAATTGGGTGAAATTTTTGCTCTGCTAAAATATTTTGGTGCGCTCACTATTATATATATATTATAAAAAAAGAAAACAGTTCTCAAAGTTATCAAAATATGAATTTGCAAAAATAACTTATGTCGTAATATAATATCACTTTTACCCATAATGTTGTTTCGTGTACTGTAAAAGTATCTGAGAAATCTTGTATTCTTCATAGTAGTAGTAGTAGTAGTAGATTCTTCACAGTCAATCATTCCTTCAGGAACATTGCCAACATAAACTTGAGAGCAAGTTTGATTATATTGGTGGTCATCTGCTAATTTTACTACCAGTTGAACTCCTGTTGTCACTAAATTCCCTGTTACGTTGTTTGACAGAGAGCAGATGCCCGTTTTGAAGCATCCAGCTCTGTACTCGCATTCCACTAAAGATTGACATGATGGAATTAAATGTAAACTTGGACTAAATTTTTCTCTTGTGCAACACATGTAGCTAGTTATTGTAGAATTATAATGAATTTGAAGTGTTCTCTCTGTCTGAATGCTAGACTCTCTAACACTTTCTAGAGTATCACCAACAACAATCCAGTTATGTAAAATAGTTTCATCATTAACACGAACGCAGCTTATTCTTGTATCATTTCTTAAATTATGAAGACGCACTCTTGTTTTAATGACAAATGGAAAAGACTGTGTATTGTTTGAATTTTCAATTTGAAATTTCTCCTTTGGGAAATTTGTAAAAACAAATTTTATATTTTCTTTGGCTTCACATTTAATTGTCATTACTCTAATTTTTCGAGTAGTTGTGAAGTTACGAGCAATGGCTTCAGTTCTATTTTTGGGTGGATAAAGAGTGACAACGTCAATATATGAAGTTTGATTAAATATTTCATCTAAAAGAAAAGACACTTTTTAAATGTTTTTAATATTATAAAGAAATAGCCTCTTCTAACCTTTAGCTCTTACTATTCTAAATTGTGATGACTTTTGATCACTTTCAGTATCATAACAATACATTATTCCCCATGGATGATGATCCTGTCCAGAAATGATATCCAAATGAAAGCCTTTTTTAGGAGAGTAGCTAAGCTTATGAGATGTTCTTGACATTTCATTAGGTTCTGTCCAAAGCTAAAAAACCGTGTGGTATCATAGTACAAGAATTAGTACACCAAAAAAAATTGGTTTATTAATTACGTTTGATTCAACTTACTTCAATTAATTGTTTACGATGAAAAAGTTTAACATTGATATTAGGATTAGACACAGTACAAGGAATTGTCAATGACTCTCCATTTCTTACTTCAATTGTTTTAGGAGAATTTGAGACAAATGCTTGAGTTCCTGAGACATACAGATAAAAATAGGATTCCATATTATATGACATAGCAAATGGACGACATGAATATTTTCCAGTTGACATTTCACTTAATGATGTTAACTCAATTACTGCTATAAATTTATATGAATTTCTATTCAAAATATTGTCAACAATTTTTCTTTCATGCCATGATGTAATATCTTCACTTCCACTTCCAGGTCCAAGGAATCTCCAACCAATAGAATAATTTGCAATACATTCTAATCTCAATGTTCTACTATTGTACTCTTGTTTGACGTATGGAATTCCATAATTAAGACGATTGATAATTATATCTGTATTTGCTTCTTCAGATATTAAAATTGAACTATCTTCATGATAATTCATAGCAAGAATTTTGATTTTTGGAGCATCTGAGAGAAATCAGATAAAAAAATTTGACAACTTATAAATATTTGTAATAAACTTTTTGTGATCGTCTAATATAATTAACCGTCAATCTCAGGTGGAGTTGAAGACGTCATAGTATAATAAATCCAAATTGCAATTAAAAAGAGGATAAGAACTACACAACTAACAACAAAAATCTTTCGGTACGTCATTATTGTATTTTTTTTCTATCTCAAGGTTCTTCCTTCACTTCCTAAATGATTCTAGTGGCCTACTAAAAGAAGAAACAGAGAGATCATGTCTTTTTAGTTAACTACACTTATTATATGCATGCAAGTTAGACACAGTACACACACACACACACTCTTGTTTTCTCTTACTTGATTCTGCTTTTAGCAGATTATTATTTGTTTACGTTGAGTGTATGGAAGAGCACGTTTGATAGTGTCTCAACTCAACCTCAACAGAAAGATCCACAGAGTTGAAGAAGAAGAGTAACTAACTAAAAAGTCTCTAAAAGAGAATTGCTAAAAGTTTAGCTTCTGGTTCTCATATTGCATATTTGCTCAGTTGCTTCCTTCTGCTCCTTCTTTTTAAGTAACTAAATTGACTTGGATTACTTTTCGTGAAAAGTATAAGTGCGTAACATAACAACTTTTCTCCATTTAATATTTCTTCTTCTTCTCTAAATATAAATTGTTTCCATTTTGCAATCTATACAACTATGTACTACTATTGCCATATATTACTTGTTGTATTATATAAACACATGGCAGGCGGAAGGATTCATGTAATAAATCATTCTCAAGTATATACAACATTGCGTATTTCCATCTTAAATATTCTTCTTCTTGATGCTTACGACTTTGGAATACATAATCTTGCGTTAAATTGGCAAAAGCTAAGCTACCACTCTCACACATATTAGATATTATCTTTCCATTTATTCATTCACATTTCATATATATATATACATTTATATTCTGTGCATGCAAGCATATACTAATCCAATGTTTACATTTATTACATGCGTATGCATTCAATTTAAAGGATTTTCAATCATGCAATATTATATTGTCGTGTTGAAAGTGTCATATTTCATAAAAATGAAGTATATACATAACTTCCTTCAGTCGTAATCACATCATTTGACAATTTTTATGATGACTATTATGAAACTCATATACATATGTATATTCAATAAAGGTTTAAAAGTTAGACTTGGAAAAGTGCATTTCATTTTTTATTGTTTAAAATCCTAGTGCAAAATCTATGTATGACATTTGCAAAATGAGAAGCTTCACTTTTTGTGACAATTGACATAAATTATTGACATAACTGGGCATCACGCTTCCAGTGACACTTGATACCATGCAAACATAAACTATAGAAGCTAAAAAGCTCGTTGACCTTTTCAAATTATAAACTGAAGATTGGATCTCATGAGCAAAATGTATACGCTGATTTACAAATTGAGAATGTCTTTGTCATTTATTTGTACCATTACTCTGCTTTTTTCTTTAACTTTACCATCTACCGCACAAGATTATTACCTGTAAGTATTTTATTGCTCTAAAAAAGTTATCACCATACGTTAAAATGTTTTAACTATATACTGACTATTAGGAAACGACTATATTCTCACAACAAAACACTATTAGAAAAAACTCTTTATCCAATTGAAACTTGTGTTCGTGATGAAAGTGGTGATTTGTCTCTCAAATTGTATCAAACACAAGTCTATACTAAAGGAGATAATGTATGGGCTGTATTCCTTAATCAGCATTTGTTCTTTTCCTCTGAAACATTTTGGTCTCAAGTTCGACATGACGTTCATGACGATATAGATGAAGGCCATACTCATGGCAAACTTTACTTTTTCTTTGTGTCAATCGCTGGTGTTGTAGTTTTCATAACTTTTGCTATAACTCTTCTTTCCCTTTGTGTTGTTTTCATTCCTCTTATGGGATTTGTTTTATTTAGAATTGCTCTACTTATATCTAATCTTTTTACTAATAAGGCTACAAGAATGTTTGGACGAAATGTTATCATTAGAGTAATCTAACTTTTTTATATCACTTTACTTACATATATGTGCTTATGAATGATGAATTTACTACTTGCTTGTATACTTTTATTAGTACGAATTGTATCGAAAAAAGAGAGAAAGAACATTGCTCCCTGAAGGAGAGAGACATGTCCAAAAGAGCAAGTTTAGAATGCCAAAATTTTTTAGAAGTTATGCTGATGAAGAAGTTCCAGTTGAATTGAAAGAGTCTATGAAAGAAATACAACGTAAGGTTACGTAATTTTTTATTGACATATACTATATTGATTGAAATAAATATCATTTTTAGCACTTGGACCAATAAGTATTGAAGATAAGTTTAATAGTTCATCTGATGAGTTTGAGTACGATTACAAAAATCCTAATGAGCCTGATGTAAGTTAATAAGGCTTTCACTTCCATATCTTAATTTACCTAATGGTTTTCCAGAGTGATGATGAAAGCATAAGACGTCTTGTAAGATCAAATACTACAGCTACTACAATAGATGAAGTGAATAAGCCTGAAGATAAATCCAAGGAAGCAGATCATAAAGGTGAAGAGACTAAAACTGATAAGAAAGCTGAAGAAGATCATAATGAAACAGACGAAAAGAAAAAAGAATTTCCAGGGCTAACTACATTACTACTTGCAAGTAGACTAAAAGATAAAGCTCATAAAGCGCATAAAAATGATGTAGAAAATCCACCGGATCACCCTACTACTGATCATAGTTTAAGGAAACCGTGAATACTAAAATTATATTACATATATTCTAAAATATCTGTCTAGTAATGAATAGTAGGGATATTAGACAGTGTTGAATAAAAGAGGATACAAGATTTCTTCTCATTGATTTTTCTTTCTTCTCTGCAGATATATACATATATTAAGCTCTATAAAATGAAATGAGGAAGAGAAAGGAGAAATGTATCAAAGTAAATTCAATACTAAGAAAATAGAATAGAAGGTACATATGATTATCATTTCGTGATACGATGACACATTTGACAAATTACTGTCTCACGATCATACGTACATGTAGAGGTGAAATGATAAAACACATATTTCATATATAGATTTTAATATAGGTCAAAGGAGGATATGCATATAAGTTTTTTTCACCTCATTTTCATAGCCTTTTCACATGCTATCACAAAAAGGGTATAAGATTTCACCTGTATAATACTTCTGGAAACATACACTTTCAGGATAAAACAGAGACAAGCTTCTGATTAGAAATAATCGGAAGAATACAGCAATTGCAACTGATATTTAAATTTTAGGTCTCCAAATCAAGCTCTTTTATAATAATCGGAATCAAAGAATGGAAAACGAAGATAAAGTGCGAGTTGCTGTTCGAGTGCGACCATTCATATCCTTTTCATACATTTTAATTGTAGTCGTAGTTAAAATTCTTAATTAGTATTTAGGCAAATTCTTAATCTTTGAAATTTCCTTAATATTATATGTTTACACTAAGCATGAGTTAAACAGGAACGCCAAGAGGATCATATCTATGGAAAATGAGACATCAACCATAATAATTAATCCTACTGACCATTCTGATAAAAGGAGATTCTCTGCAGACTATTGCTACTGGAGTTTTGATGGATTTATTGAAGAGAATGATGGGACATTGTCTTCTGAAGATGACAACAATTATTGTGATCAAAAAAGAATATTTCTAGATTTTGGTAAGCCGTTGTTAGAATGTGCATGGATAGGAGTCAATACTACTCTTTTTGCATATGGGTCAAAATCTTCAGGAAAATCTTGGAATTTGTTTGGTTATGGAGCAAATAAAGGTATAAATAAATTAATAAGATTTGCATACATACAAAACTTTCTCATATATAAATTTTACAAATATGTAGGAATTCTACCATTGATCTTTACTGAATTATATCAAAGGAGTTAAAGAACATGAGAAACTAATTCATAATCATGGAGCAATTTATGATATTAAAATATCTATCATGGAACTTTGTGATGATGAATCAATTCGAGATTTACTTGCTCCTTTATCAAATACTAATCGTAGTGGAAAGAGAGGATATAAAAAGGAAACAGTTAAAATTCGTGAACATTTTAAGAGAGGATTTTTTGGTTAAATTTTATATTTTACTATCCTGTTAATTCTTTTTAACTGACTATTACATAAATGTATGTAGTGGAAGGACTGAGTACAATTTCAGTGTACAATGCTGATGATATGAATCAGAAACTAGAAGAAGCCTTAATGAACCAGGCTACATTTTCTAATTATGGCTCAAAATCTCATGTAGTCACAATGATTACTTTACTACAGAGAAAGAAAGATGATAAAGCTGATGGTATCATTAAAAGTTCAACAATTTCACTCCTTGATTTAGCTGGAACTGGAAAGTAATATATTTATATTTTAACGTTCTTAATTATAACAAACTAATTGAAGATTATATATAGCACTTCAGATAAGATTAACAAATCACTAGTATACCTAAACAATTGTGTCCAAGCATTGGGAAATAAAGTTGTCTCATATAAAGATTACAATTTAACAAAAATCTTACATTTTGCTTTACAAGGAAATTGTAAAACAGCTATGGTAAGATTTAGTATAGCGTCACTCTATAAAAATTTACTATTAAAATTTCTTTTGCAATATCATAGATTGCTACAATTAGTCCAGCAGACTTATGTTATGAAGATACTTTAACTACACTGCAATTTGGTAAGGTAAAATAAAAGAAACACTTATTCTGTCCCATCTAAAATGCAGCTTATTAATTATATAGTCGATAAAGTACGAAAAATTAAAACCAAACCAGTTGCAAATGAAGAAATGATGTCAAAATTAATTAAAGATTTGAAAAGTGAGAATGACCGTTTGAGAAAGTTGGCAACAAGTGAAACTGAAATGGATCTAAGCTTTTTAGGACAAAATGCAACTAAATTTTCTTATGTCAACTCATTAGATAAAGATGAGCTAAAAAGACATTGGATGGATGAAATGAGAGCTCAAATTAGAGAAAATGATAGAGAAATTAAGGAAATGATGTTACATGCTAATAACGAAGATCGATTCCGTCTTATCAGCAAAGTTGACAATGTAAGTTAACATTTAACTAAGAGAATAAAGTGTAGTCAAGTATAGATACATTTTAAATTGTAAATAAATTGTAAAGGTATACAAAAAACTGGAAATTGAAAAAAGACATAGACCACATTTATACAACTTACATCAAGATTCCCTTTTAACGGGAAGATTAGTACATATCATTTATCTGGGAGTAACTGAAATTGGTTGCAGCAAAAAGAAAATTATAGGAAATCAACAACAAAAGCAATATATTATGTTAAATGACCCCGGAATTTTAGAGCAACATGCAATAATCACAATGTCAAAAGATGGAAAAATTAAAATAAAATCAGAAAATATTGATGCTAAAGTTTTTGTCAATGGTTCCTTACTACAAAATGAAAGAATATTGAATAACAATGATAGAATACTTGTAGGAAGTAATCATTTATGGATATTTCAAAATCCAAAAGAAAACATTGGGAAAATTATTAACAAAAGTTATAAATCCTGAAATTACGTATGAATTTGCTCAAGAAGAATTAGCAACAAAGTTGCAATTATTTACTTCTCTGTCATCGTCACAAAGTCCACAAAATCTTTTATTAAAAACCAAATTGTTAGAACTAATGCCAAGAGTTTTAGAAGCAAATAGCCTTAGTGAAGATCTGGACAAGAAAATGAAATACAAACTTTTGCTCTTACCTCAATTAGATGAAAAATGTTCAAATCAAATGAGAGTTCAAAATATTGCTATACATGTTCAAAATTTACAAAATTCAACAGAATGTATTTGGTCTCAACAATCGTTTTTAGTAAGACTAGAACAAATGAGATATCTCTATAAAAATCAAAATGAGATTGATACTTCAATTGAAAATTCTGAAATACAACAAGACCCATTTCATGAAAATATTGATTCAGAAGTACTAATTGGCTACTCTTTTGTACTGCTGAAACCTCTTGCATATTTTGTAGGAATGAAAGATCAAATAGATATCTTTAGTTATGTAACACAAGAAAGTATTGGCACTCTACAAATATCATTTTCACTTTGTGATTATTCTGGAATTGAATATGGTGATGATGCCATGTTGAGTTTAAGCGAACCTACACAACTTATTGGCAAACCATTAAATTTTATGTTTAAAATTGATGGATGTTTAAATCTTCCAGAAAGATTTAGGGTTTGTTCATTCAATACTGTTACTATTATAAAAGCTTAAAGTTTTAATAATGAATTCTTTATAGGATACTTACTGTACATACAAAATGTGGTCAGAGAAAAATGATGTTGCTACAAAGAGATCTACTCAAACAATTTCTCCAGTGTATAAACACAAAAAACTGTTTTCGTTTGATACAGTTACACCAGAATTATTGGATTACTTTTTAAATGGTTGTGCCGTAATTAAATTATTTGGGAGACAAGTTCCTAAAACCTTATCTGATGAATCAATAACTACACGAGATCTTTTACGGGGTGATAACTCATTAATAATTTCAAGTACTAATAATTCTTCTACAAAATTTAGAGATTCAGTTTCTACAAATGCGTCACTAACATCATCAGAATCTTCAGGAACACAACAAAGTATCGCAGTACAATTACTGCTGGCACAAAAATCTGAAGCTAAATTGAAGCAAAAATTGGTTTGTATACACAATATTGCAATAAAAGTTCTATTTATCTAAAAGGCATGAAATATTTATTCAGTTTATTTATTTATATTTCAGCAAGGAATACAATTTCTACTTTCTCGTGTTGAGAAGCTTCAGCAGAAATCAGTACCTGTAAATGTTATCAAGTTTATTTGTGAAGCCAATAGTCAAGAGACAATTAATGAATCAATTGAAACATACATTGGTGAGATAATTTACATTGGTGGTTAATTTGTATTGCATTTTTATTTTTGTACTATGCTTTATCTGTAGATATGTTGCAAATTCATGATGAAGAAGAAGGGAATTCGACATCAGCCCAAAAAAGTCGATTTGTTTGTGTCATTATGTAATTTATGAGACAATGCTACAATTCTCGATTTGATAGTTGCAATGTCAAATGTCTCCACTCAGTTTTTGTATTAAGAACTGGAGCAAAACAACTAACTGATTTAATATTAGTTGCCTCAATTGTTAGAGAATTGCGTATCCAATCATTAATTAAAATTCCTTGTCCAATATAGAAAGCTGAAGTGCCATCAAATTTCTCAATACTCCAGAAATTTCGTCCAGTTAAAAATGTAGGAGAGAATAAACAAGTAAATTGGATTTTGTAATTAGTATTGGATGATATAGATTGTTGTTTTATGCTCATAATGGCTTCTGATGGAATAGTTTTGTTGTTGTGTAGAATATCAACGCTTAGTTTGTCTTTTGAAAATACTATTTGAATTTTTAAATAAAATATATAAAAGTATTATATGTACTTTAATAGCATTACATTGATTTATCTTCTTACCATGAAAATTTTTCGATCCATCACTATAATAGTGAAAATATTCTGGCATAGTTTTTCCACATTGAAATAAACCAGTTGATGCTAGATTTAATTTTGTTGCTACTTTAAATATAGCACAGCCACTTTTGCCTTCTTTAATAGCCTTCATTATATGTTTCCTTAAAATGCATTCAGATGTAGATTTGCAAGAAACATGAGCAAAAAATGGTTGATTAGTATAGCTTGTAGAACAGCATTTGTATTCTTTAGTCTCTTCATCAAATTCAAATGTCGCCATTCTGTCATCATCTTTACTGTTTGCTATTAAATAAATTTGGTATTAATATCTAAGATATATTATATCGATTTATTATTACCAGCTTTCTTATTAGCAGTATTAGAAAATGTCCATGTAAACAAATAATTCCCAGTGTCAATAGATTTACAAGAAATACTTGATGATATTTTGAGATCATGAGTTGCATAAGTTACACTAGCTGTAAAAGGACAGCTGGACATTTTGTCATTTGTAGTCAATTGGACCTTTTTTGGTTTGATAACTTTAAATGCTTTTAGTGTTACATTTTCTTTTGATTCGCATTTAAAAGTTATATTTGCTGAGTCTTCTAGTGAAAGGATTGATTGTGATGGAGTCACTCTTAGTAGAGCTTCTATAATTGAAAAAATGACATAAAGCTTGTTCATAAAACTTTATTTATTTCTTTTACCCTTTTTCTCTCGTATAACAAAATCACCAGATTTTTGATGCAGATCATCACGACAATAAAAAATACCTGAGAATTGATTCGTCTCAAAGTAGCCTGATGGAAATACAAATCCAATTTGAGGATTGAATATAATTGACTCTTCTTCAACGTTAATTTTTACATCACTCTGTAAGTAATACAAAAAATAAGGAGCAATTCATGAAGTCAATTTTTATACATACCGTTTTATTTTTAAAACGAAGCTCGATATCTCTCAATGGATTTGAAATAGGGCATGATATAATTAGTTGATTTTGTTCATCCTCTGTGTTTTCATCAATTTGCATTTCTTGTTCTTTTACAGATGAGACAAATGTTACATTGCCTGGTACATAAATATGAAAATATGACTCTTGAAGAAGAATTTCATTTTCCTCATTATTATTTGATGATGCCTCAGTGCAGATGTATTTCCCCGTATACGTTTCACTAATTGAAGCAAAACTGATCGATGTATGAAAAGTATAGGTTTTCGGATCATTAAAAATTGAGAATTTCCGAGTGTTCCTCACAGAAAGAATTGGAGACTGCACCAAAAAATTAATGTTGCAAGCTTTCTTTATTATCAAATGAAATAAATTATCTTACTCCAACTCCTTCATAATGAAATTCAACTGGAACAGAAGCCGTACAATCAATAATCACATTTCTAGTAAAGAAATTATTCATAGTGGATTGTTCAGAAGTCAAATTCAATTCCCATTCAACTGGATCTAATATAATTTCTTTATTTCTTCCATGACTGATGATAGAAACAAGTTCAGAAGAATCTAATGCTGTCAACTCTTGATTATAAGTTAGTATTAGCAATCTGATTTTCGCTTCTGCAATCAATTTAATAAATTTTAACTTTTTATTTATGAAAAATAATTTTTGTAGTTAGTATACCTTCAACATATCTTTTAGGAGTAACTGCCCACAAAAATAAAAGAACACAACATGCAAGTATTGCAATGAGAAATAGAAATTTTGAAAATGAAACTAAACGATATTTACTTGTATTTGTCAGATTGTTATTATTTTGAGCAGTAGAGTTATCCATTACTTTGATACTCATTATTGCTCACCAACATGAGAAGAAATCTCCAGACTAAAATATAAGCATTATTTCGAAAGTACAGACTTGTTAGCCAAATTACTTTTTCTGATAATATGGTAATGACATACTACCTATATGCTAATTGCCAAAAAAGTTTGTCTCAATGAGTTGTAAAAAAAAACTTTTCTTCTAATAATAGTAGTGATAATAGTTCATCAGCTCAATTATATAATCGATAGACCTTCTTCGTACCAGTCACAATGATTTCACAAGAGACCTTATAAGATGTTGTTAACGATGTGCGTGATGTGATGATGATGTCCAGTTCAGAAGAGCAATGTAGTTTAGTAATTCAGTGCAATTGCGACATTGTCCTTTTTTATTAAATCTTTGATCCAATTGAAGGCTCTTATAGAAAATTAATAAGCAAAATGCTTTGATAACATTCGACATGTGTTCAGAGTCCAGACAAGTCAATAAATGTATTCATACATTCAATTATATACACTTGTTGACATTTTAGCAAAAGACAGAGAGAGAGAAAGATGCGTACTCACATTATAATAATTATGCAATAATTTAATAATAGTATGAAGCAATGTTCTCTAAAGAGGACTTTGAGCAAAGTAATGATCTCGAAATCATAACAACATTTGGTCATATTTTATTAAAGTGTGATGAAATAAATAAAATATCGCATGCTGGAAGATTTAGTTTTTTTACAAAAGTCAAAGTTCAACTAATTGATCCGGTATTTACAGCATTAGAATCATGAGAGCATCTCGTGACTCAAATGTTAAGAAGCTTTTCTTCTCCTTTCTAGTCATCTTATCATCAAAAGATAAACGCTTATGGAAAAAACTATATATCTATGAACTTTAAGTATATGACTCAAAGTAACAAAATATTATTGTATACATATTATATACGTATAGGTAGTTGAATACTTTGAAAAAGACTTTATATGTATGTACTTTTTTTGTCCTTGAGAATTCCATCGTTATTTATGATAAGAAGTTGATGGTCTTTTGTTTTCTTGCTGTCAACTTACTATTGTGTCATATAACATATTGTGATTAGTAATATAAATAAGTTTTTCTAGCTGGTAAATTAAAATAAAAATATGGAGTCAATTCCAATTATAGATTTAAAAAATGTGATTGAGAATTTACACTGTCAAGATAAACAAAATAGTCCAATTTGGATTGAGACTGCAAAGAAAATTCGTGATGGACTTAGTGGAATTGGATTCATGTATTTGACAAATCATGGAATTGATTCTGAAATTGTAAGCACTTGTTTTGAGCAAAGTAAGGAATTTTTTGATTTACCAAAGAATGTCAAATCAAAATATCAAAAGAATTTAAAGAAAGCATCAGAAGATATGGAAGATTGGGTTGGCTGGATGGATTGTGGGCAAGAATTGTAAGATTTTATTAACAAGTATTTTAACGAAAAAAGCCCATACTAAAAATTACTCTATAATAGATTGCATCCAGACTCTGTATTTGAATTGAGAGAAACATTTGACATTCAACTCGATGGAAAAGTATCAAATAAATATCCTCATAAAGAACTTCCAAATTTCTTTCCTGCCTATGAAAAATTACGCTTGGCTTGTAATGAAGTAACAAAAATTGTTCTTCGTCTTTGGGCTCTCAGTCTCAATTTGGATGTTGAATATTTTATAAATCATTGTAAAAATATTGATAATCCTCTTACACATAAAACAGTGGGAAACATGAGAGCATTACATTATCCAGCAATTTCTGAAGATATTCAAATTCCTTTTGGAAGTGTAAGATGTGCTGATCATTCAGACTATGGGCTAATTACAT